>JAQQSO010007395.1:0-10653 GCA_028658305.1 Pachyuromys duprasi | reverse complement strand
TGCTGGCGGCTCCAAGCAGAGTTCGCCTGCAGCATGCAGTCTGGTCAAAATGGTTCCCCTGTCCCTCTCAGTCTGAAGTGGTTCCTGTGGTGATGGGAGTGTGCCTGCTGTACACCGGCTGGATGAAGCAGATCCCCGGACCTTCCCAGACTGGCCCCGCGGACTCACACACTGACTGAGGTTTTTGCTGGCGGATTCGAGCAGTGTGTGCCCACAGTGTGCAGACAAAACGGTGCCTGGGTCATCCTCAGTCTGCCCCAGAGACTATGTGGTCCAGTTTAGTATGGCGGCTGCTGGTGCCCTGAGCAGCTACTCGCTCAGATCAGAACTGTGCACAGCCATTCACCCAGAGATTTTTCCGGGGAATAACTGGGTGTTCCTAGGGTTTTCCCACTTGATTTTCTCACTGTAGGAGTTCTGCTCACCTGGCAATCACAAATGCTGGCATTTTAGGTTCCAGAGTTCAGTCTCCTAGTCGCTGCGTTGTTTCTGTTGACCTAGTCCTCAGACACAGAGTCCTCTCATGGCAGCCATCTTGGATTCCCCCCCCCCCCTTGTTCTCCTTAATTGTTCATTTTAGCCATACTCTGTCTGTGGCTTGGTGTCTTTATCCCTCCCTTCCAAGCCCTGTCAGTCCTTAAGAATTCAGACACATGACCACCATCTTGCTCTGCTAGCCTTTCTCACTTTTCCTAAACTTTGCTTGAGCCACATCTGTATTTTCTACACAATCCAGCACACTCTGGCTCCCAGAGCTGTAGTACTAGTCTCACACTGTGGTGAAATCTCTTAAGATTTGGTGCATAGTGAGTGTTCAAGAGCTACTTCAGTAATGAAGTAACAGCATATTCACAGAGAATTCTATTTCAATGACAAATCCAAAGGGACTTTGCTTTCAAAAGCACACTTTTAGAAAATAAGCTTCTCTCAAATAGAAATAAGCTCATCTTAAAGAAAGCAGTTTATTGTCTTCAAATATGAAACATCTTGAAAGTCAGAGTCAAGAGCAAAAGCAGTCTGAGTCGGCTCCTCTGAAATACTGTGACCTAAAGCTTAGGTTAAGTGAAGGAAACTGAATATACAATTTGATTACCTGGCACTATTGTGTATAAAAGGACTAAAATCAAATACCAGGACTGAGGCTGCCGATAGAGTCACTCAAAGTTAAACTAATGTGGTCACTG
Organism: Pachyuromys duprasi; assembly: GCA_028658305.1. Classification (NCBI taxonomy): domain Eukaryota; kingdom Metazoa; phylum Chordata; class Mammalia; order Rodentia; family Muridae; genus Pachyuromys; species Pachyuromys duprasi. The sequence goes on along the minus strand of JAQQSO010007395.1, from coordinate 9,469 downwards.
CCATCTCAACTATATGCCATGCTCTCTGCATGACTCAGATGCTGTTTTCAACTGAATTAATATTCTATTTGTTGCTTACTCATTATTGATTTCAGTAAACATGAGTCAAAGATGGTAGACCTTACCGGGTTGAACGTAGTACATGAAAGCTCTAATTCTGATTTTTCTATTCCTCATTCACCCTCTCTATATTTTTGACATATATTCTGAAAACTACTGATTTCTATCAGTAAACTGAACTCTGAGAGTGTACAACTATTCGGTGGCATTCTATCATACCAACACTTTCAATGAAAACGCAACTTCAGGTTAAGTCTCTGATTCTTATTTGCTTTTCTGATGTTTTTTTTTTCCTCTTTAATTATCAGTTTCAGAGAATTTTCTTTTTGAATCTGTCTTCCTGTGTTCCCCTGAGGCTACGTATGCACTTAGAGTTTTCAGTACTTCCTCACTAAACTGGAAACTAAGAAAACCTTGCTCAGTTTCAGTGTAAAAGTTTGAAACTTGTAACTGGGTTGATGTAAGTTTTCTTGAGGTAGACAAACCTTTCAGCAAATTTTGTGAAAATCTGGGATGAATTCAAAGTCGGCCTGAGCCAATTAATTTTTTGGCAGGGAACATTGCAGCATATGATGGTTGTGTCTGTGTGAGATGGCTTTATATAAAAATGGGTGACTTTGGATGGATTTGGCTTTTAATATGTTGGCTCCTTTTACCTAGAGGCATAAAATGAGATTCAAGCTCATAGAATCCTATCTGCTCAGGTTCCTTCCAAGCAGATTTGTCATCTGCCATTTTCTTTCCAACGCAGAATATTTCTCCATTCAATACTGAATGTTTTTCCCAGTTTGTGTTAACACTGGCATTTATTTCCATTTTAGGACTGTGAATCAATTAATGATATTAAACAAAAGGGAATAAGTTCCAAACTATAAGTGCCACAAGAGTAGGCTTTTCTTCTTTATTCTCAGCATCTAACACAGCAGTTCTCAACCTGTGGGCCATAACCCCTTTGGGGTTGCATATCAAATATCCTGCATAACAGACATGTATGTTACAATTCATAACAATCGCAAAATTACATTCACAAAGTAGCAATGCAATAATTTTTGGTTGGGGGTCATTACACCATGAGGAACTACATTAAATGTTGCAGCATTGGGAAGGTATGAGAACCACCAATCTAATACAAAATGGTGCACATGCAGCAGTTTTTATATGAATAAAGAAGGTCTCTGCCCTGCAGACTATCAAAGCAGATGCTGAGACTTATGGCCAAACTTTGGACAGAGTGCAGGAAAGCTTATAAAAGAAGTGGGAAATAGTAAGATCTGGAGAGGACAGGAACTCCACAAGGAGAGTAACAGAACCAAAAATTCTGAGCACAGGGATCTTTCCTGAGACTGATACTCCAACCAAGTACCATACATGGAGATAATCTAGAACCCCTGCACAGATGTAACCCCTGGCAGTTCAGTGTCCACGTGGGTTCCATAGTAATGGGAACAGAGACTGCCTCTGACGTGAACTGATTGGCATGTTCTTTGATCACCTCTCCCTGAATGGGGAGCAGCCTTACCAGGCCACAGAGGAAGATAATGCAGCCACTCCTGATGAGAGCTGATAGACTAGGATCAGAAGGAAGGAGAGGAAGACCTCCCCTATCAGTGAATTTGGGGAGGGGCATGTGTGGAGAAGGGGGAGGAAGAGAGGGATTGGGAGGGGAGGGAGGAGGTAGGTACAGGGGAGATACAAAGTGAATAAAGTGTAATTAATAAAAAAGAAAGAAAAAGAAAAAAGAAGGTCTGGCAGTTCCAAAGGAAAATTGCAGCAACAAAGTTTCTGCATGTGGTGGTGGGAACTCCCCAGTATCAACTCAACTTCCTTGGGCTTACCAATGCTGCACTTGTTTTCATCTTGTCAGAAAATCCACAAGATTATGCAAGGAAGGCTATGCTGTGAGCATGTGTGCTTGTCCTTAAACATAACAGTGGTAACAGCAAGGGTTACAACAGCTGAGAGAATTCTCAGAAAAACATCATGATTCTACTCACTTTGAAAAACTGCGAAATATGAAAGTGTTCTTATTTTCTCTCATAAGCTTGAAAAGGGTTAAAGAAAAACCTTGTGTTATGTGTGAATAATTTAAGTTACCCAGTACTGCACAAGTGATTAGGAGAAAATAGATATGTCTGTGATCCGGGTCACGTGACTCTAAGCCAAGTATTATTTTCAGTCTTCCACAGGCAAAATTTTTCTTCTTTTATTGATTTACCTTTATCCTGAAGACATGAAACAAAAATATTTGAACTTATTTTAACTAATTGCCAAATGGATCTCTGAAATCCAGGAAAATATTTAGAAGCACAAATATAATTTCAGTATTAAAAAAATCACTTGGTTTTACAAAATTTTTATTGTTAGTTTGTTTGTTTGGAGGGAGGAAGGGAGAGAGGGAAGGAAAGATGGAGAGGAGGAGGGAGGGAGAAAGAGAGGGGAAGAAGGAGAGAAGACGGGAGGAAGGCAAGAATGTGTACCTTCTCATGAGAACGTTCTTGACCTTTATTCATACAAGCACCACAAAAGACAAAACTTACTGATATGTAACTTGCTTTTGCTCAAAACCTGAGACACCAGCACTGCTGTTCCTCACCAGCCTGGTGCTCATATGGTCCTGCTCTGAAATGTCCAAAGTATAAAATACTAACTACTGAAAATCGTCTGTGTATAGATCCCATATCAACAGGTCCAACCATTCAGGGAACAAAAATATTAGGGGGAATGTATATGTGCTAAATTTCCTCTTTTATGTTCAAGAGTTATGTGTTGCTGGGCTCCGCTTACCACTTCAGTGAGTATCTCACTATAGACATCCATATATATATATATATATATATATATATATATATATATATACTCACTCAAGCATTCTGAATTTTTATAAAACTGGTAGCTACAGATTTGCATTGTTAGGTCCTATGTTACTTACTGTTTTAATTGCTGTGACCACATATGTAACAGAAACAGATTAAGGGAGGAAGGGCTAACAGTGTAAGAAAATACAGCCTGCCATAGCAGAGAAGGTATGGCAGCAGGAACGTGTGTGGACCACATGACCTCTTCACTTAGGAAATTGAGAGCACGCCAGGACAGATTGTCAATGCCAAGGCCCAGCCACAGTTAAGTCACTTCCTCCAGAGCGGTTCTATCCCCCCAAGGATTTCATAGCAGCTTCCAAACCAACCAATCAATATGTCAGCTAAAGGGACATTTCATATTAAAACCACAACAAATTCAGGGGGGATATGTTTATCCATCTAGTCTAAGAAGATAGATAATTACCAAGTGCAAGTTTGTACAATATTTACACCACTATAGGAAACAGGAAGTTACAGCCATAAATAAGACAAAGTCTGATCTTCTGTCATGTAACTCAGATTCCATTTTTCTTCCCAATTCTTTTTTATCTTTACCTTTAACCAAGTTTCCTGCATGCCAAACTAACGATGCACTTTTTTGTTTTCCTTTTCTTCCTTTGTTCTTCATATTAACACTTCATTTTAAGTCACTTTTTGATATAGCTACTTCTTATTCTCTTATATGCAATGTGACACAATTTTTTACTGTATTTGTTACATATATAAGCTACAGCAGAGATGTCCAACCCTTTGACATCACTATGTGGCACTATCTACAAATGTGTTTGGCCAGATTTAGAGCATCCTGGGCCTCATGCGAGGGCCACAGGGTATACATGTAACTTGCCTAAGTGTAGACTATCTATTGTAGTTTCTATTTATGTGCTGAAACACTTTATCATTTTATTCATTATATATGGATCCTCAGTAATATCCTAAAATACTTATAACTCCTTCACAGTTCTGCTTATTGTAAAATCAATTTATGCCAATTTATTATTGAATAACAATCAGGCTATTTTTTTCAATTTTATGTTTATATCTGAAAATTATGAATAACAAGTTATAGAAACTAAAGCTTGTTGTGCTACTGTAATGAGTGGTTGAGTGGTTTTTCTTTTCTTCTAGAGCTAGATCATTTGGCTGAACTCAAACTCCAAACCCTGCTTTCTCCCAGAGGTCATCTTTCTGCACAGATCATTCAAGTTCCAGATGTCAGACTCTTTTCTCTTATGTGTTTGTATTTCTGTCAGTTCTGTTAGCCAGTTTAACACATTAAAGATTTTAGTGGTGTTAATCTGAAGATTTCAGAGTTGACCTGCTTATTGGATCTTTCTTCTGTCTTATGCCTACCTCTCCAGCCCAAAATATTCTCTAATGTCTCAAACCAGCAAGATGGAGGCTTTCAGATTTCAGAGTCTCAGTTAGATTTGGGCATGATCTCAAATAAAAAACATCAAAATAGCAAATCTTCCTTTGTCTTTCTGGAGCAACAATTTGTGTCCACCTTTGTTATTATCTTCTGGTTGTGACATTTGACAAATACAGACATCATTAATACACACATGCATACAGTTACATAGTTTCCATTTATCATTCCTATGTGAGAGTGATTATTCCAGAAAAAAATGCTTTAGGGTTAATTAAATATGAAAATTTGAAATTATGAAATAATTTCAGTATCATGCAAAGTATCATCCAGCACCTTGAATGTATCAGTAGGATAGAACTTATACTGATAGAATATATCAGTAGGGAAGGAAGATACTCTTCTTAGACCCCAGCTAAGTACCTCTGGATCTGATGAAATGTGTATAAGTTGTCTTAAGCAGCTGGGTCATACCATAACATTGTGAAAAGTAAGCAATACCTTTGACAATAGTATATGATTGCGAGGAGGGTGGTCTGGCCTCCTTAACCAGTGACCCAATGAAATATAACCCATTCCTTGCACAGGAAGTTTGACTTGGTGGCATAAGATGTCTTCCAACTTTTTATTCCCAGAGCAGATATTTCCTGTAATGTATCCAAACATTAAAAAATTCACTAGTAGTTGTTGGACTAAATGTTTTATTCTGACATTTAGGTTCATGATTAAAAGCATAGACAATAGCATGTGCATTATTTGACATGAGTAAGGGTCTCAAGAAAACAGAGAAGACAAACTACCATCTTTTGATGTCTTGGAAAAGCTCAAGAATGTAGGGAGAACTGTCTCAGAAAGTACCTAATGACTTGACAGGGACATATTTTACATAAGAAAATTTCCTGAAGTGCATATTCCCATGCAAGGGCATAAGGAGTGGGTGTTCTCCCTTATTAAGATTCTGTTGTCTGTCAAAGAAAGGCATGTGCTGAAATCAGATGAGCCTTGACCTTCAAAACAGCCTCCTAAGTCTCCACGTTCTGTCTATAACATGACATAATAAGCCTGGGGCTGAACAGGCATTTGAAGAGAATTCTAGCCATATCCTCAGGGTACTAATCAATAGATTATCCATCAAGGCCAGATCTATCTATGCTAAGAATATAATGTCAGTGTTAATCCAAGTCACAATCACTTGGAGTTGAAAAAAAAAAAGTCCACGCTAGCTCAGCCTAACCACTATCATTTTCTTTGTATCCTGGAAGAATTTGAAGTCTGTGAGCAATTCGCAATTACTTGACCTAATATATAAGAACAACCCAACAATATTATTGGGAGGGAAAGAGTTTTTAATCAATAACTACGTGACGATGATGGAAAAATAAAATGCTAGACAATAAACAACGTAAATAAATTTCCTATTCTGGACACAATCATTTTCAGCATTAGGAAAGGCTTTGCTCTGTTTCTGTAGAGAAAATACCTCCCACCTGCTGCTAAACATACTTAATTGAGATCAGGATTGCCCGGCTTCTACTGTGGCACATCACTTGAACTTTTGACTAAGTGTCCTTCTCTCAACACCATCACAGAATCCTTACTTAAAAACAGGGTGCTAATCAAGAGGAATTATTTAGCAATTATACTTTGTTTCTAACTCTTAAGTTTACATTTCTATTTTGGGTTTTACCCCCAACTGTAACTTCTCCTAGTGTGTTTGCCTAAAGACTGTCTGTTTTCTAAGCAAATCTAGACATGGTGCCCCTAGTATGACATCATTTAATTGATGGATATCAGCTGTAATGTTTTAGAACATAGTATTGAAAGCTGTAATTATCAGATGTATTCATCAGAATTATACTAAGAAAAAAAAGCTATAGCATATGGGACAGATGTTGGTGAGAGGGGTGGCAGAAAACTGCCGTTAATGAACAACTGCCTAAAAACTGTAGAATCTTCCAACATAGGTTTTCTTTAATAAAATGTTTAGTGGTTCATAAATGTCACCTAATGTAGATAGACAAATATTTGTACATGAATGAATGAATGAATATTAAGGAATCAGCTCATTGGATGTTCAAAGCCAGAAAACTTTCCAAATATTAAGTCAGGAAGCAGGAAGTCCAGAGGAGCTAATAATATATTTCTATCCCAAGTACAAAAGCTTAATAACTGAGAGAACTGATCTGGCAGTTCAAGTTCAAAGTCAGGAAGTGAAGCAAGGCAGTTCAAGGCAGTGAAGCAAGAGTCTCCTCTTCCTCATGGGAGGGTCTGTATTCCTGTTTTCTCAATACCGAGAACTGATTGTGGCAGGCTCCCCATGTCAAAGGCAAGAATCTGTTTTACACAATCATTTTAACGCTGATATTTTTAATGTTTTTGTGTTTATCGATTAAATTTGTTTATAACTCTTCCATGAGTGTAAAAGTTCTAATTTACATAATTATTTCTGTTTTCGTAGTCTTAATATTGCTTGTGCCTTCTTTTCTTTCTTTCCTTTCCTTCTTTTTAATATTACTTTATACTTTTGAAAGTTTTATACATGTCATGAATTTCAGTCACTTTCACACATTCTATCTTTTTCCTTTCTCCCACCAAACCCTTATTTTTTGTAACTAACCCTTCATCTTAATTTCATGTCTCTTGTTTCCATGACACATTGGTGTCACATGGTTGCTGTCATGAGCATAGACAGAGGATTTTCTCCTGGACCACAAGAAGTGCATCAGTGGCTTAAGTAACTGCTTCCTCCCAACAGCTATCAACTGCCAACAGTGAAAGAATGAGGCCACACGATCTCTGCTCCCTTACCCATTATAAAATGTTGATGAACCTAATCTTATGCAGACCTTGGGATGATAACCACAGCTGCAACTGGTTTGTGAATAAAATGGTCATTACATGTCCAAAAGACATCTTTTTGCAGCATCCATTTCCATGGTGCTCCCTGCTATTTGGAGGGGGAGTCCCACTTAGGACCAACGGCTCAGTAGTTACTTATTCTTGGCATTTTGACCAGTATACAAAAAGAGGCTTCTCGATCTTGATCCAAGATGGTGGCCCCCAGGAGGACACTGTGTCTGAGGAGTAGGACAGTAGTGTCTTTACAGCGACCAGGAGACTGAAATCTGGGACCTAAAACACCAGCGTTTGTGATTGCCAGGTGAGCAGAATTCCTATGGTGAGGAAATCAAGTGGGAAAGTCCTAGTAACACCCAGTTAATCCCTGGAAAAACTCCGGGTGACTGGCTGGGCTGTGCACAGCCCTGATTTCAGTGCCACCAGCTGCCCAGACCAGGACACACAGTCTCCTGGCCAGGTTGAGGCACCCCAGACACCCAGTCGGGGAGCATTGGCGGTGCACATCTGCTAGCTCCGATCTGACCTTGCAGCATCCCGCCACCCTGCCAGCCACCATCTCTGACCAGCACACAGAGTTTCCAGTCCAGATTGAGACACCTCAGATACCAGAATAAACCTGGGAGAAATGGCAGGCACACATCTGCTAGCCTTGATCTGAACACACGCCTCCCACAGTGCCTCCAGATGCAACCCTGGACAAGGACATATACTATCCGGTCCAGACTAAGGTGTCCACAGAAACCATCCTAGACTGGGGTGCACATCCCCTAGCTCAGAAGGAGGCACCAAGTCCCCAGACCAGAGGGGAGCCCTTAGCAGCAAGCCCAGGTTGGAACACGGAGACCCCAGACCAGAGCAGCATCCCCAGCCGCCATCTCAAAATGGGACACTCCGCCTCTGGCACAGAGTGAGGAGCCCAGCCTCCAGACGAGAGTGGCAAACAGCCTGGGGTGCTCACAGCTTCTATCACAAAGCACAGAGCAGGGCACACAGAGCCCACAACATACTTTGTGTCTTGCCTGCAACGCCACCCACTGACCTCAGAGTCCAGCCCGCCGCAGAGTGAAGAACACTGGAAATCCAGGAAACCTGCACAGGCGCTTGCCCACAGTCTGTGCTTGCTAAACATACTAGCACCTTCATCCCCCTCCTGCGTTTGCTCCAAAACCCCATAGCTCAACCATATACACTCCCCTAGCACTCCCCTTTAAGACACCTTCCCAGCACACATGCGCGAGTGCACGAACACACACACACACACACACACACTTACTCCCCCACCCCAACAACTATACTGCGCCAGTGGCCTTTCCTCCCACAGGGACAACTGAGGCAACAACACACACTCTCAAACCACTGGAACTCCCTGATCTTCTTGATAAATACTCCAGACACCAGAGACTGACAGTTCCAGTCTGAAGTTCAGCTCCAAGGAACAAACAGCTCCTTGATTATATATAAACAAATGGCCAGAGGTCGACATAAGAACTCACCAAACAAAAGTCAGGACACCATGGCACCACCAGAAACACCCAAAAGCAATGGAGATTTTAATTCAGCGGAGACATAGGAAAATAAAATTAAAGCTATGCTTATACAGTTACTAGAGGAACAAAAAGAGGAAATGAACAAGGCCCTCAAAGAAATACGGAAGAATATAACTGCCAACGTAGAGGAACAATTAAAGACATAAAAGAAACAAACAAAGAAATAGGAGCCACATTCAATCAGATGAAGGAAATGGTACAAAGATTGAAAACAGAATTAGAATCTATAAAGAAAACACAAACAGAGAAAAACCTGGAACTGGAGAATTTAGAGAAAAGATCAGGAACCACAAAGGTAAGCACCACCAATGGAATACAAGAGATGGAAGAGAGAATCTTGGAAACTGAAGATACACTTGCTGAAATGGATTCCTCACTCAAAGAAAAAAATAAAATCAGAAAAGTCCCAAGCACAAAACATCCAAGAAATTAAGGATGCCATCAAAAGACGAAACCTAAGAATAATTGGAATAGATGAAAAAGAAGACTCCAGGCTCCAAGGACCAGAAAATATTTTTAAGAAAATCATAGAAGAAAATTTTCCCAACTTAAAGAAAGAAATGTCCATAAACATACAAGAAGCCTACAGAACACCAAATAGACTAGACCAGAAAAGAAATACCTCTCCTCACATCATAGTCAAAACACTAAACCTACAAAACAAAGAAAAAATATTAAAGGAAGCAAGGGAAAAGGGTCAAGCAACATACGAAGGGTAACCGATCAGACTCACACCAGACTTCTCATCAGAAACTATGAAAGCCAAAAGGGCTTGG
>JAQQSO010007394.1:0-10653 GCA_028658305.1 Pachyuromys duprasi | reverse complement strand
ACCTCTGGCTTTTGTAATCTTTCTAGTTCATCTTTAAATAGATCCCTAAACATTGCTAAGATGGGTGTGATTAAAGACATCCACATTTGGGATCAATTACTCCAAAGTCTCTCACAAAGTCTATACATTGTCCAGTCATGGATCTCTGTGTTATTTCCCATCTACTGCAAGAAAAGTCTTCTCAGGTGAAGGTTGAATTCAGTGTTTTATGTGTTAAGCAAAAGGTAATTTGGATTCATTTTATTGCTATGTCCCTTTATAATAATAGAAGTGGATTTTTGTCTAGGACCCATGACATATCTTGCAAATTTAAAACATTTAAAAGATAGGGACAAAGAAATATGTTAAGGACAGCATATGGCTGCTGAGCATATAAGAAGATACCCAGCTTCAAGCAGGAAATAGTCATACTTAAAAACGTCTTTAGAAAATATTATTTTTATTAATTAATTTATTTTTATGTGTGTGTATGTATTGTGACAGAACATGTTTGCATGGTTATATGTGCAAATGTATGCACGTGGGTGGAGATCTGTGGTTTGTGTTGGGTGTCTTTCTCAATCATCATTCAACTAGACAGGCTGGCCAGTTAGCTGCATTGATCCACCCATCTCTTTACTTTCCCCATATGCTGGGTTCCAGACATTATTGCACCATCTATTACTCGCTGTTGCAGATGCAAAGTCAAATATCCATGCTTACCTGAAAAGAACTTTACTACCTGAGCTGTCTTCTGGGCCACATAACCTTGTTTTCTTATTGTTTTCTTCACTCACCATGCCTCAGAAAATCTAAGTTCTATGAGGAAAAGGGAATTCTGTTGATTTGTTCATTTATTCAGTTTGATGAATTTTTTTTGTCTACAGTACTAAATAAAAGCTTACCAGTAGATAGTGACTTATGTATAAAATATCACCTCTAAAATATTCCTTCTGTCTTCTCTGATGTTACTAATTTTTAAGTTCTCATCATCTCTAATGAGGATGATTACTATAGTAACCTCTAGTTCGTAGTTAGTTTCCATGTCATCATGAAAATCTTCAAATACAAATGATTTGCTGTGCTTCCAAACTTCCCTGTGACCCATCCCATACCTGTTTAGTGTTCCAGTTTTTGCTGGAAATACAAGCCCCATGCTTCTGACCAAACACTGAAGTTGTGTGTCCTTTGGTCTCTACTTAACCTATAGCTACATAGGAAATTCTATCTCATTTCTGCTCTCTCAAAATTCAATTCTCATTTCATTTTCTAAAAGAATTCATCCATTTCTCAAATAAAGTAATCAAGCCTCTTTTGGACTCCTGTTATGTGTCAGTCTCTAACACAGTCACTGCATTTGCCAAATTGTGACTCCTCCAAAGCAGGGACCTGTTCTTAACTCTGGCTGCATTCTCTGTGGAAATCAATACTAGGTGAGTCAAACTAACACATGGTTTTGATCCTGTTACTTACTTTTCCAAATAATGGCTGCCTTTAGTAACTGTGAAAACACCAAACTTCTGAACCTAGAAATTGAAGCTTTTCACAATTTTGTTTCTCTCTTACCTCCATAGAAAATCTACTCTAATGCTGATTAAAACAATGAATTTAACTCTTTTCACTCATCAGGGACATTCTGCATATTTAGGTACGTTAATCCAAAATATATTTATTCTGTCTTTATACACTAAATACCTTCATTCTTCAGTTCCTAGATGAATGCCATAATTTCCATTTTTAAAAATAGTTTCTCTAAGTTGGAGGGAAATGTGCTTTTCCATCTAAACATCTACGACATCATATCATCAGTTGTTGGTGCCCTTTGTATATGTGCTTGAATTTTAATTTATTTTATAATATTATTTTATATGCATTTTATCTAAACTACCATACTCTAAGTACCCTGAGGTACTCAAAATCCAGGTATGAACCACAATTTTTCTCTCACAGTGGCTAATTTGGCTCTTACCTATTGTGGCAATTTTGGATATTTCTTCAAGTGAGAGATAATTTAATATAAAAAGGGTAATGGAAAAATTTCTGTACTTGAGATTTTACAGAATCTCAAATTTTAATTGCTTAAAAAATCCTTCATAGATTGAGTAGGAAGTAATGTTTTACCAGCTACCTTTGTATCATTTAGCCAAGCCAAACTGAAATGAAATATATATCCAGAGGGCGGGGGTGGGGGAACACGGATTTCTAGGGTTTGTAATGTAGAAAGCTGACTCAATGGTCATTTCTAGAATGTTCTTAGCCACTTAATCAAGCCAAGTACTGTTAGTTTTTATTTGATCTTATGAAGAGAAGGAAAATCACAAAGAAAATTGGTAAGTGTGGATAGCTTCAAAGTTTGTTCAATAAATATGTTTTAAATCAAATGAATCATCTTTTGGCATGAGCTACTCACTCTATCGTCATTCATTTGAAAGGCTTTGTCTTCTGAAGGCTGTGGCTAGCATTATTATTGATGAATGAGACAGTCTCTGTAAGTCATAAATAAAACAAATAGAATAACTTAACATTTGACTCTCAAAAGAAGGTATGTTACCTCATGTCAGTAAAGTAATATATTGAAAAGGAAAGTATTCAGAAAATAGTTTCAGACAGAAAATTTCCAAGCATGTATCTGCATAGAATTGCTGCACACAAAGTCAATCTCATCAAGTGCATCGTTCTTGATTACAAATATAAAGGGATGTGTGATGTTTTTCTATAATATATAGCTTTGCTTTCTTTATATTGTCCCTTCAAAAATTCATTTTTATTCTTATTTGTTAAACTTTCTACTTTAAAAATTCTGACATCGAAGAGGAATCATTCTGTGAAATGTTCTATTCATTCCTACAGTGATATTGCTCTTTGCAGTGTAGAAATGCACAGAGTTCTTTAATAATGAGTATGTGTAAGCTAGGGGGACAGATTTATTTCATTCACTAATTAATTGATTTACTTTCTGTCTGAATGGAACTTCTGCGGACCCTCCTCTCATTTCAGTCCATCCCTCTCCCTTCTCTTCTCCTTCCTCTATGCTCCTCTTCCTTCCTTCTCAGAGAAGGGGAGACTTTCCATGGCTATCAACCTGCCTTGGCACAACCTGCCTGGACCCATCTTTGCTTGAGATTAGGCAACGTTGTCCAGTTAGGGAAAAGGGATTCAAAGGCAGGCAACAAATTCAGAGGCTGCCCCTTCTCCTGCTGCTAGAGGTTCCTCATGAGGATCAAGCTGTACATCTGTTACTTATGTGTGGGGACCTAGAACCGCCCCATAGATGCTCTCTGGTTGGTGGTTTAGTCTCTGTGAGGCTCTATGGGTTGATTATTATTATTATTATTATTATTAGATTTTCTTGTGATGTTCCTTGACTTCTCTTGCTCTTTCAATCCTTCTTCCTCCTTTTCCATAAGATTTCCCAAGCTCTGCCTAATGTTTGGCTGTGGGTCTCTGCAACTGTTTTCATCAGCTGCCATGTGAAGCCACTCACATAACTATTGAGCTAGTGTCCTGTCTGCAAGATTAGCAGAATATTATTAATAATGTCAGTGGTGGGCTCTCTCACATGGTGTTGGACTCATGTTGGGGCAGCCATTGGTTGGCTAGGTCGAAGGTTTTGTAGGTGGGTGTTATCCCATGAGGGGAAGAGTTAATGAACTGTTTTCTTGGTATCACACATGGGAATTTTTTCCATATGCATTATTCATGTACATATACACAATATATGCATACACACAAATATATGCAATATATTTGTATATATACTACTATAAATTTGCATATTACATGTGAAACTACATACCATAACATCATGCAGAGTTATAACAAATAAAAAATATCATAGTTAAGACAACAATTTTAAATATATTTTAAAGTAACAATTAAATACATGCATTTTTAGACTCATGTACACACATGGAAGTAGATCCCTAATCATCTATAAAATGTTAAGTTAGCTATTTTGTGTTGCTTGGGATTTGGCAACACGGATATCTCTCTCAGTTTTAAATTGAGCGTTTTCTGGGTGTGTCCAATTGTATATATCTGAGAATGTATAATTAAAAATAATACATTTCAAGAAATGTTATTATTGCTCATTTATGACTTATGGCCATTTATAAAATGGCACGCTTAGGAAACATAGCTATTCAATAATAGCACAGAACAATCAAGGCTGTTCTACCCAAACTAAGCTCCCTGAATTTCTCACATCTCTCCTGCCTGGTGAAGGAAAACTTTGGAAGTGGTAATTGTGAAATGGAAGTGTTATTCGGAAAGGTCTTATTGCAGCAAGCAAGGCCCGAGGAAGTTAGAAAGAAAAGATTGCAATACAGCCAGTTGCCCCAGCTACTAAGTGGCAGGTGTCGCCTTAGGTGAAAGGTGTTAGACAGGTGAAGACCAGGATGTCATCACTCCGTCTGTGAATGAGTCTTTCCCAAGTGAGCCTGCTTCTCTGTCTTTCTGTCTGATTCCTACTAGACGGCAATTTTCACTCGCTATGTGAACTGACAGGGAGATTTATTGTGACCTCTCTGTCAGTGCTACTCCGGTTTTGTATAGGTCAATTTCTAAAGTACGTTATACCACCATGCAAATAACTTTCTTTAATTACACAATGGATGGTAGGCCATTAAATGGTCTTAACCTCCTTAATTTTGGAACTTCATTCTAACTCGGTAGGGTTTATTCCATTCAGTTATAATCATAGGCAATATTTGTATGTAAAATGTTATGAAATTATATATTATAACATCATTGTGTATAAAATCATATGCAACACATTGTTGCCTGTCCTTGAGAAGGTCCAACCAGTGGGTGAGGGCAGGCGTTTCAACCTGAGAGGGTGAGTGACTCGGAGACACCTCATGGACACCAGCAGTCTGGTAAAAACAAATTGACGGCAAATGCTGCAGACTCATTTATTCACGAAGAGGCAGCTGGTTAAATGGCTTTGGGCAACCAATCAGATTCCTCCACACCATCTCCAAACCAGCCACTGGGTGTCCGTCTCTGAGCAGACTCTCCAAAGTCAGGTCATGTACTTTCTGCCTGACTACCTCTGTAATCACATCCATGGAAGCTGCCCCAGACCGTGAGCCCTAATGGCCCTTTGCCAGGAATGTCCACAGCACATATCACAGCTACAAAAGAGAACTTCAAAAATTTGAAGAAAAACACTTCTTGGGATTTTAATAGACAGGACCTCGCCTATGCAGTGAGTGATCTACGGAGTCCTCTGAAGCAGTGGACTCTCCGTGAGACAGCACAGACCTAACTGGCTGTGTGTTATTCAAGAAAGGCAGTTGAACTCAACCCCATGCTATGAGTGCTACACAGCTTAGTAAAATTTCCCTCACCTTCTGTATGAAGTGCCACTCTATCATAAGCGAAGGGAACAGTTAATGAACTGTTTTCTCAGTTTCACACGCAGGGAATTTCTTTTTCATACAGATGCACATTGAGCATTTTTAACACAAAATGACAAGAATACTGTGAAATAGCCCACTGATGCCCTCAGAGCCAAAGGCAGTGAAGTTCAAGAGCTCAGAGCAGCTCTCTTCTCTGTATCCCATGTTTTCAGATGGTTCCAGCTGTCTGGTTTACTCTGAGTGTCTGCTTCTTGTTTGAGAGCTCCGGCCTGTTATTCTGATATGGTTCAGCCTTTCTCAAGAAATCCCAAGAATGGCTGAGAATTGAAACTGCCCTATTTGCCTCACCAAGTATGCTGCATTCAGAGCACAGGAGGGGAAGAAATGAATACATCGATTCAGAAATGTTACCTTAATTTAGAGCAAATAGAAATACAGAGACTTCCATGATTGAAAGTGTCACCATTAAATTATATATCACAAATTATCCTTCATTCTACAGTATCTCTATTTATAAAATAATTTTCAATATTATCTATATTGAAACTTAAGATCACAACCTCAGTATGAGTCTGAGGACTTAGTAGTAATTTATTTGTGAACACCTTTTTATTTATCATTTGGTAACAGACAGATAAAATTAATAATGATTATTATTATAAATATTATATTTATTTTATATATTTATTATATTTATATTATATTTTATAATATTATTATAAAAATTAATAATAAAGTAAAATTTTTTTAAATGCCATAAAAGGACAAAACAAACCAACAAACTAAAAAAGAAAAAAAAAAGAAAAGAAAAAAGAGAAAGCACAAAAAACATATAGACAGAGAGATAGACACATTCATACTCAGGAAACCTATAGAAACAAGATCTCATAAACCATAATTCATAAGCGAAGATCTGTAGGCTTAACAGGAAGTCCAAAATACTGTGAGTCAGATACACAGGTTTTTAATTTCATTGATTTTTCTTCACTTAAGTATTAATCACAGGCACGTGATTTTCTTGTATAGTTTTTATGATGATGCGTGTGTTTTATGTTTTAGCTTTATTAAATATATGTATACACTCTTTATAATTATATATTCATATTTATATGTGAGCATAGTCTTCCACCATACTTTATTTGATCTAATGTTTGAAAGTCACTTAAAGGTAAAGAGTATGATGCCTGGTTTTGCATTGCTGAACTAGGCCACCATCAATGTTGTTTTTTTTATCTTTAAGTGAACAA
Source organism: Pachyuromys duprasi (assembly GCA_028658305.1). Lineage (NCBI taxonomy): Eukaryota > Metazoa > Chordata > Mammalia > Rodentia > Muridae > Pachyuromys > Pachyuromys duprasi. The sequence continues at coordinate 4,064 of JAQQSO010007394.1, read as the reverse complement.
AGGCACTCAACAATTTTCAGCAATCAGTATAGAGCTTTTCAAAAACATGTATGTATGTGTATGTACGTTAGATGTTCCTGAAACTAGAGTTACAGTGGTTTGTGGACAGCCTGATATGGATGCTGGAAAACTAAATTGGGATCTCTGGATGAGCAGAGATCTTAAATCCTGCGTGGCAATCTTAAATCCTGAGCCATCTGAACAACCCCACCTTTTTAAAAAGTGCTCTTCAAAATATAACTTTGGTCTTTATGGCATTTAAAATTAACTATATATTTATATAGTATAAATGTTAATGGAATATGTTACTTAGTGGAAGGTTTTCTTTCAATAGCCATTTTGTATCCTATACAATTTTGTTTATATTCTATAGACTATATTGGAAATTTTTCATAATTTCCCTTCTGTGCCAGTAGTTGTGTTGGTCACTTCCTTCATTATAAACTTACTAGTGATTTTATAATATTGACATGACCTTTGTGGAGTCAAAACTATCATTTAACTCAGGTGATATGTTTTCTCCTGTGATTGCATATCCACCATATTTATTTGAACTTAGTGTTGAAATATATAAATCAATTCTCAGACCGTCATACAATTTATCTAAGAATGAAAAAGAGGAAAAACATAATGAATGTGTATAATTACAATATAGTGACTGTTCTATATTCAATAAAATATGTTAATGAAGTGTAATTGTCATGCACCCATTTTTAAATTTTATTCATTTCTTTATGATTACATGTTTGGTCTTACTGGTCTCCAGTTTCAAAATCTCATTCCAGATATTAAAATATCAGAGAACACCAAATCAACTTGGCAATCTGGTGCTTCTAAGGCAAAGAATTGGAGTTCCTTACTCTAGTTTTGTAGGAAAGTAAGGTATGGAGAAAGCATGTACGAAAAGCAACTGTGGGCCCTCAGGATGTGATGGGCAGGGACAGTGGTGATATATGGAGAGCACGCTGCCAGTCTCCTCCATCTTCAAGTGCGCTTTGTCTCTACCCTGCTTACCCATTTGAATTTTGTCTAACTAGACACGTTTTTGAAGGAATTTACTTTTAAAGGCTTGCTTATACAGCTACACCACAGACAGTTCAATGTGTACCATAATAATTCTTACTTTGTTTATTATTATTATTCAAAGAAATACAGTGGAGCAGTTCAGCAAAGCTTCATAATTGTCAGACAAGAAAATCATGTGGATTCCATTCTACAAAGACTCTGAAAATAGTATTGAAAATATAGACCATGGTAGAAAACATTTAACATAATTAAAAGTCATATGTATAATTATTTTAACTGCTTTCAACTCTGAGAAACTATTCATACTGATCTTTTGTTAGGACTTATTTTTAAAGTTACTTTGTTAGGAGTGTATTTACATTTCATAAAATCCTATCATATTGGTACAACATAGTGATTTTAATAATTTTACCAATGAATGTCATCAACTACATAAATTGTTTTAGATTATTTTCACCTCTGTTGAGTAATGACAGTGCATCCCTACAGTTAACTACATTCTTAATTATAAATTTCAGTTTAAGAATCTATGTGGAATGTACATTTTCATCAATAAAACAATTTAAGTTTACTTCACAAACTAAAAATGAAGGTTTGGAGTTTCTCCAAGCACTAATTGAAGTGGACTGCTTTCCCTGTAAATCTGAGACCTCACAGGACCATTTCTATGTGTCAACTAGTGATGATTTTGTGCTAAATATTGGGATAAGAATCCCAAATACCTGAACTGAAATAAAGCCAAAATTGAAAAGAAACAAACATTACTACATTTGTATCCACATAATTTTCATTTTAGTTTTACTCATGTAGTCCAAAAAATGGAACAACTTTGGGACTTTTTCTCTAATGTGCTAAAATTTTTATGGCACATGTAAAAATTAAACTGCTCCACTTCTCAAAATCCTAAGGTCAGTTTGTGCACTATTCATAATTGTAAAAATATGCACCAGTTTATTTTGGTGCTTTGGATGGACTTAAGAAGAATAATTTTGTCAAAATTCATGACTGGCTGAAAGTTATTTGATAAATTTTTTTCAGAAAAAAAAAAGTGATCCTATGCCTGGAACTAAAGGGGTCAAGACACAGGCGTCATGGATATTAACATCAGGTAGTTTGGATTTGCATTTTCTCAAGTCTTCTTCTTGACTTTGCAAAACTCTCTACTAGTGAGGAATAAAGCTATTCATTATGACAAAATATTTGCATCTCTAGACTGAGTGACAAGGATTAGAGAAGGAAGACAACTGTTTGGGGCAAAATGAGGCTTGGAAATACTACCTCATGCTGACACAAACGAATTTAGCAGGCCAGAAAAGAAATTTTGCTGGCACAATAGTTTTTGAAAACAGCAAGTCTCCATGGTGTTCATCTAAGGTGTATAAGCAAACATAGTCAAATCAGCCTTATCTTCACCTGCTTCTTTCACACAAATAGATTAGAAAACTTAATAAACATAATCACATTTTAGTACTTGATTTGTTATAATTGAACTGGAGTTGGATAAGAGGGTTGGAAAGAATACTTGGAAATGATATAGAAGGGCTATAACAGGTTGTAGTTGTCAAATTCATTTAAAATTGTTGTATTTTATTTAAAGTGTTAGGTCATCTATAGTAGGTTAACAAATAATAATTCTTGTTGTTTGAGAACATACCTATGTTTTAAATAGTTTTCTGGCATCACAGTGATATGGAACTAAGGTTTATCAGGAAGACAATTTTATGGTAATAAAAACATTTGACATTCTCTATACTTGGTAGCCTACTTACTTTTCCCTCCTATGCGACTTAAGAGCAATGAGTACATCTATATGTAAGTTAGTTGAACACATCTGAGCTAATTTCTAAAATCTGATCTCCAAATATTCAGGCAGACTTCATGGATTTCCTGTTATGGAAGGTTTGGGTTTTTACCTCCCTAAAGGAAAGATCAACTATGCCAATCTCAAGAGGCCTTTACTCTCTGCTGCATTTAGAATCTGTTGTGTTTGGGGTAGGGCTGTTTGGCTCACATACAGGCCATATGGACTAGACATCCACAAGCCATGTGCTAAGAATGCCTCCAATTATTTTTAATTTGTGTCTTCTCCCATTTATATAATAAATAACACTTAAATGGAATACATACTCGTATGGTTTCTACCATATTTAACAATGAAAAGATAATGTATGATAAAATTCCATGACTCATAGAACAATGAAGAATTAAACAACAGCTCATTCACATATGCAATGTTTGTCAAGACAATTATCAGACTATTATCAGTCAGTATTTCTTTCTCACTTATCCAAGTGTATTTAAGTATGAATGATGCTATTACAGGCCCACCATTGAACCAATGAATGAATGTATGCATGTGTTTATGTGTTTTCTTCAGACATGGACACTGCAATTACACTTGGTAGTTTTTATCATCTGTGATACAACATCCCAAAATATTTTGTGTGCAGTAACATGGACTCATTTTATCCTTTTAAAAATTGTTCTCGCTTTGAAAATGAAAAAGAAATCGGCAAAGATTGGAAAAATATTGACTATCTGGGGCCTCAATTTTGCTAACCAGGGGTTAGGTTGCTCAAGATACATGTGTTAGGTGGTGACTTGGTGCCACCCCCTCGTCAGCAATATAATCTGACTAAAATCCTATTGCCTAACCTCGGAGACACTGGAGCCTCAAAGGTAATAAGCTTATAAGTATAGAAATACCTATGCTTTAAATAGAGTGTGTGGTTGAAACCATAGATTACTTTAGCTTTTACAGGCTTTTTAAGAAGTTGGCTGTAAATTAAACATCAAAGACATTGTACCACGAAAGTCTCTTATGGTCTGGTTGTTTGTAGTCCCTCTAAATTCTTGGGCTGAAACATAATCACCAATGTGATGGTATGTTGGGAGGTGGAGCCTCAGAAGATGATTAGGTTCTGAGCATGGTGCTTGCAGGAATGTGATTAGTGACTTGCAAAAACAGCTGGCAGTTTCCTGTCCTCCTGCCTCATGAGGACACAGCCTAAACATGCCATCAGGGAACCAGAAAAAAA
>JAQQSO010007393.1:0-10654 GCA_028658305.1 Pachyuromys duprasi | reverse complement strand
AGAAAACAAAATTTTCCATGACAAAAGAAAATTCATGCAATACCTACACAGCAACCCAGGCCTACAAAAGGTACTAGAAGGAAAACTTCAATCCAACAGAAACAACTACACCAAAGAAAATATAGGATAAAGATAATTTCCAACGACAACAACAAGAAAGCACTGAATCACAGTAAGACCACCAACTCCACAATAAAAGGAACTAACAGTCATTGGTCACTATTATCAATGGACTCAACTCTCCAATAAAAAGACAAAGACTAACAGAATGGTTGTGGAAACAGGATCCAACATTCTGCTCTCCAAGATAAAAACACGTATGCAACAAAGATAAACAATACCTCAGAGTAAAGGGCTGGAACACCATTTTCCAAGCAAATGGACCCAGAAAAAAAGCTGGGGTAGCAATCCTAGTATCTAATAAAATAGACTTTCAATCATAGTTAATCAAGAAAAATGAAGAGGGGCACTTCCTTCTCATCAAAGGAAAATTCCAACAGGAGGACATCACAATTTTGAACAATTATGCCCCAAATAGAAGACCACCTACATATGTAAATCAAACATTATTAAAACAGAAATTACACATTGATCCTAACACCCTAATAATGGGAGACTTCAGCACTCCACTCTCACCAAGGGACAGATCATCCTGTCAGAAGAAAAACAGGGAAACAAGGGCACTCACAGAACTAAATCATATGGACTTAATAAATCTCTATAGAACTTTTCACCCTCAATCAAAAGAGTATACCTTCTTTTCAGCACCTCATGGAACCATCTCCAAAATAGACAATATAGTTGGTCACAAAGCAAGCCTCAGCAGATACAGGAAGATGGAAATAATCCCTTGTATCCTATCTGACTATCATGGTCTAAAGTTGGACCTCAACAACAACAGAAATAGCAAACAGCCTGCAGATACAAGGAAACTGAACAAATTGCTACTCAAGGACAGCTTGGTTAGGGAAGAAATTAAGAAAGAAATTAAAGACTTCCTAGAATTCAATGAAACTGAAAACACAACATACTCAAACTTATGGGACACAATGAAGGCAGTGCTAAGAGGAAAGTTCGTAGCACTAAGTGCCTTCAAGAAAAAATTTGAAACATCTCATACAAGCAACTTAACGGCACAACTGAAAGCCCTAGGGAAAAAAAAAAAAGAAACACATACACCCAAGAGGAGCAGACTGCTGGAAATAATCAAACTCAGGGCTGAAATCAATCAATTAGAAATGAATAAAACAATTCAAAAAATCAATGAAACCAAGAGCTGGTTCTTTGAGAAAATCAACAAGATAGACAAGCCCCTAGCCAAACTCTCAAAAAGGCAGAGAAAAAAGGTCCAAATCAGCAAAATCAGAAACTAAAAGGGGGACATAACTACAGACACGGAGGAAATTCAAACAATCATTAGGTCTTACTACCAAAGCCTATACTCCACAAAATTTGAAAATCTAAATGAAATGGACAGTTTTCTTGAGAGATTCCACCTACTTAAAATAAGCCAAGAACAGATAGGAAGATTGAATAGACCTATACCCCCAAGGAAATAGAAGAAGTCATCAACAGCCTCCAAACCCAAAAAAAAAAAAAAAAAAAAAACCTGGGCCAGATGGTTTTAATGCAGAATTCTACCAGACATTCAAAGAAGTCCTAACACCAATTCTCTATAAAGTGTGCCACTAAATAGAAATAGAAGGAAAATTACTGAACTCTTTCTATGAAGCCACAGTCACCTTGATAACTAAACCACACAAAGATCCATCAAAAAAAGAGAACTTCAGACCTATCTTCCTTATGAACATTTACGCAAAAGTACTCAATAAAATACTTGCAAACCAAATCCAAGAACACATAAAAGATATCATCCACCATGACCAAGTAGGCTTCATCCCAGGCATGCAAGGGTGGTTCAATATACGTAAATCCATCAATGTGATCCACCATATACACAAACTGAAGGAGAAAAACCACATGATCATCTCCCTAGATGCCGAAAAAGCATTTGACAAAATCCAACACCCATTCGTGTTTAATGTCTTGGAGAGACTAGGGATACAAGGCACATACCTAAACATAGTAAAGGCAATATAGTGGCGAGTCTATAGCTAACATCAAACTCAATGGAGAGAAACTTAAATCAATCCCAGTGAAATCAGGGACCAGGCAAGGATGCCCATTGTCTCCATATCTCTTCAACATAGTACTTGAAGTTCTAGCTAGATCAATAAGACAACAAAAGGAGGTAAAGAGGATACAAACTGGAAAGGAAGAATTCAAAATATCACTATTTGCAGACAATATGATAATATATATGAGTGATCCCAAAAATTCAACCAGAGAACTCCTTCAACTAATAAACACCTTCAGTAAAGTGGCTGTATATAAGATCAACTCAAAAAAAAAAAAAATCAGAAGCCCTCTTGTACACCAAAGACAAAAGGTCAGAGAAGGAAATTATGGAAACAACACCGTTCACAATAGCCACTAATAACATAACATACCTTGCGTGACTCTAACCGAGCAAGTGAAAGACCTATATGAATAAAACTCCAAATCTCTGAAGAAAGAAATTGAAGAAGATATTAGAAGGTGGAAAGACCTCCCGTACTCATGGATTGGTAGGATTAACATCGTGAAAATGACCATATTTCCAAAAGCAATACTCAGATTCACTGCATTTCCCATCAAAATACCTTTACAATTCTTCACAGGCCTTGAAAGAAAAATACTTAACTTCATATAGAGAAACAAAAACCCAGAATCTTCAAAACCAATCCTCTACAACAACAGATTATCTGGACGCATCCCCATCCCTGACCTCAAGCTGTACTACAGAGCAATAGTAATAAAAACTGCATGGTATTGGCATAGAAACAGAATAGTGGATAAATGGAATTGAATAGAAGACCCAGAAATGAACCCACACACCAATGGAAACTTGATTTTTGACAAAGAAGCCAAAACCATTCAATGGAAAATAGACAGCATCTTCAACAAATGGTGCTGGTCCAACTGGATATCTGTATGCAGAAAAATGAAAATAGATCCATATTTATCACCCTGCACAAAGCTAAAGTCCAAGTGGATCACAGACCTCAACATAAAACCAGACACACTAAACTAGTTAGAAGTAAAAGTGGGGATGACCCTAGAACTCATTGGCACAGGAGACTACTTCCTGATTAGAACACCAACAACACAGGCTCTATGGTCAACAATCAATAAATTGGACCTCATGAAACTGAAAAGCTTCTGTAAAGCAAAAGATACTGTCATCAAACAAAATGACAGCCGACATACTGAGAAAGGATCACTACCATCCCTACTTCTGACAGAGGGCTAATATCCAGTATATATATAAAGAACTCAAGAAGTTAAAAAGCAAGAAATCAAGTAACCCAATTAAAAAATGGGGTATGGAGCTAAAAAGAGAACTGACTGTAGAGGATTATAGAATGGCAGAAAAGCACTTAAAGAAATGCTCAACATCCTTAGCCATCAGGGAGATGCAAATCAAAAAGACCCTGAGATTTCCCCTTACACCCACTAGAATGGCTAAGATCAAAAACTCGAGTGACAATGCATGCTAGAGAGGTTGTGGAGAAAGAGGAATCCTCCTCCATTGCTGGTGGGAATGCAAACTTGTACAACCACTCTGGCAATCAATTTGGTGCTTTCTTAGACAATTAAAAATAGTGATTCCTCAATACCCAGCTATACCACTCTTAGGCATATATCCAAAAGATGCTCTAGTATACAACAAGGACATTTGCTCAACTACATTTATAGCTGCTTTATTTGTAATAGCCTGAACCTGGAAACAACCCAGATGTCCCTCAGTTGAGGAATGGATACAGAAATTATGGTACTTTTACACAATGGAATACTACTCAGCAATTAAAAAGGAGGAAATCATGAAATTCGCAAGCAAATGTTAGGACCTGGAAACGATCATCCTAAGTGAGGTATCCCAAAAGCAGGAAGACACATATGGTATATACTCACTTATATAGACCTATAGGACACAAGGTCATGCTGAAATCTACACACCTAGGGAAGATAGACAAGAAGGAGGACAGGACCCAGGTTGGAGGATCAATGCTTGTTTAGATGAACAAATGGTATGGACATTGAATGGAGGATAAAACAAGCAACAGGACAGGAGGATATCAAAAAGGCCTCTGAAAGAATCAATATAGCAATATATTAAAGCAGATATTAAGACTCACAATCAAGGTTTCGGCAGAGAGTGGGAAATAATAATAAAAATAGGGGAAGTTAGTAAGACTTGTGGAGAAAAAGACCTCCACAAAGACCAAACTGAAAAGGGCACAGGGGTCTTATACAAGACAGTTTCTCCAACCATGGACCATGTATGGATATGTCCTAGAACCCCAGCTTAGAAGTGGCTCATGGTAGCTCGGTGTCCAACTGAAGATCCTAGTAAGGGGAACAGGCACTGTTTCTGTCATGAACTAGATGGCTGGCTCTTTGACCCTCCCCCATACATGCCAGGGAGTAACAGCCTGGCTAGATCCCAGGAGACGACATTGCAGCCAGCCCTGAGGAGACAAGATGAGCTGGGCTTGGATGGAAGGGGAGGAGATCCTCCCCTGTAGGTGGACTTGGAATGGGCAGGGAGGAGATGAGGGAGGGATGGGGAGAGTGGGAGGGAAAGAGGGAAGGGACTATGCAGGGAATGCAAAGTACCTAACCTCTGATTGATATAAAAATAAATAACATTGAAAAAACAAAGAAATGTAATTATAAACAAATAAATGCTTTGGTGTCAGCTGAAGCCATGTATTCAAAAAGCTTGGGTATGGCCCTCATTTCATCTCATTACAGGAAGAAAAAAATTTTTCATTTGCCTGAGCTTTTTCTGCATGAGTACTTTTTAGATGTATCCTTTAGAGTGGTCCACAATTTTGAAGTTTGATTTGTTTTAAGTTTTGTAGAAAGACTCGAGTTATAAGCTATCCTGGAAAAATAGGGAATTTCTGACTAAAAGAATGATAAAGATATGGTAGGTAGATAAATAGACAAACCTACAGACAGATAGATAGATAGAAAGATAGATAGAATATTTGTGGGTTATCCATATTCTGATTTTTAAAAATACTAAGCAGAGTGATAAAGTAGAAAACTGTATCTCTATGGACCGTGTATTTTGTTTGTACAAATATGCAATACAAAATAAATATTTAAGTGATTAATAGAAAATAAGAAAATAAGAATTAAGCAGAAAATGGTATTCTGTTTTGTTTTAATAGCATGGTCAGAATCACTGTGGGGCCACAGTAAATCTGTTATCAGGTAAGAAAATAGAATGAATGGCAAGTATATGCACCACTATGTCTCCATAGGCAGGAGCCTGGGTCACCTCTCCTGCTCTCATGTCTTAGGGGCTGGCTCACCTGCACCCAGGCCTCCAAGGCAAGCTCCACTGTGCTGCCCAATCAAGAACTGGTGTCTATTCTCTCAAGTGCTGCAGCTGGAAAGGGGCTGGTCCAGCTTCGCCAGTTTTCAAACCTTCAGAGTTCCCCCACCCTTGTCATTTTATTAGGTCCTGCTCCACTCTGTTGCCCTTTTGAGGTGAAGGGCCTGCTTTCCTGAATGCTACAGTGTGGGAGGGCCAGGGTTAACTTTTCTCCTCTCATGACCCCAGGACCAGCTCTCCTGACTATAACAGATGTCAATGGGGTAATGTCCAGAGGATGTTTAGAACTGGCTCTGCCCCTCACTCCCTGCAGCTCTAGAGAGCTAGCCCCACTCCCTAGGGATTGCAGCCTTGCAAGGCCACAAAGGAAGATAATGTTGCCAGCCCTGATGAAACCTGATAGGCAAGGGTCAGAGAGAAGGGGAGAAGGTCCTCCCCTATCACTAGACTAGGGGAGGGGCATAGGGGGCAAAGAGGGAAGGAGGGGGGGGGACTGGAAGTAAACCAGGGAGGCTATAGCTGGCATACAATGTGAATAATTTGTAATAAATAATAATGATTTCCTCAGTGTCTGTTGTTATGCACCCCTTTTAATTTCTGATTTTGTTGATTTGGAGAGTGTCTCTCTACATTTTAGTTAGTTTGGCTAGGGGTTGTTCTGTCTTTTAATTTAAATTCTTAATTAATTACACTTTACTCTCTTTGTATCCCCCTATAGTTCTGTCGCTCCTCCCATTCCAATCTCTCCTTCCCTCCTCCTTCTGCATGCATGTCCCACCCCAAGTTCACTGAGAGGGGAGGTCTTTTATTTTTCCTTCTGATCTTAGGCTATTAGGTCTCATCAGGAGTGGCTGCATTGTCTTCCTCTCTTGCCTGGTTAAGGCTGCTCCCCCTCAACCAGCTCTTGATTCTTGATTCCATTGATTCTTTGAATTGTTCTCGTTGTTTCTAGTTTCTTGATTTCAGCCAAGTTGCTTATTCCAGGTGCCTACTCCTCTTGGGTGTTTCTTCTTCTTCTTCTTCTTCTTCATTATTATTATTATTATTATTATTATTATTATTATTATTATTATTTCCCCCTCCCATTGGGCTTTCAGGTGAGCCATTAAGTTGCTTGTATGAGATGTTTCAAATTTCCTTTTGAAAGCAATTATTACTATGAACTTTACACATAGCACTGCTTTCATTGTGTCCCATAAGTCTGGGTATGTTTTGCCTACATTTTCACTGAATTTTAGGAAGTCTTTAATTTCTGCCCAGTGGTCTTTTCCTAGACCAATACTTCAACAAAGGACCATGCATGGTGATAAACTAGAACCCCTGGACAGATGTTGCCATGACAGATCAGTGTCCAAGTAGGAATCTTTGTAAGGGGAACAGGAACTCTCTCAGACATGAACTCAGTGGTTGGCTCTTTTATCTCATCTCCCTGTTTAAGGGCAGCCTTACCAGGCCACATGGGAAGACAATACAGCCAGTACTGATAAGACATGATAGACTAGGGTCAGATGGAAGAGGACTAGGACCTTCCCTGTCAGTGGACTTGGGGATGGGCATGGGAGGAGAAAAGGTAGGGAGGGTAGAATTGGGAGGGGGGTGATGGAGTGGGCTGCAGATGAGATACAAAATGAATAAATTGTAATAAATTAAAAATAATGAGAAAATATTAATAATATATATATATATATATATATATAGTATATATGAAGTCTTACCAAGGAATACATAACCCTAATATTGCTATAATTCTTTTCAACACAGAGCAGACTTTCAACATGGGTGACAAAAACTGGCTAACAGCAATAATAATAGTTCTAAAGATCTGTTAATTTTTTTTATTATTGCTTTTAATGGTATCCCCACTGTGTTCTTAGTATGCAGAGCTGAGAGTGCATTCATTTCAAGCACTGCTATTTCCTACACTTTAATAAACAATGTATTCGAGTTATTGAGGTTTATAAGGCTGAACAGAGGGGTAAAAAAAGTTAATTCTCAAAGATAGGGGAGCAAAGTAAATTTCAAGTGATTTTTGAGAACTCACAGGTTATTGCTATTCTTTCATTGGAAAGATTTCAGTCAGAAAAAAAAATCTCCCCTCAGTTTGTGCTCTAAAAGCCAAAACATTAAAGAAGATTCAAAAGTCTGTGTTTTATATAGGAAAACTGACACCAAACACTCATCCCAAAATTTCCAGAATCATCCCCATCAGCATTAACATTTCTGTTCATCAGCAGACAAACCAAGAAAAGTCAGCAGAACAGTGTTTTGGTTTTTTGTTTGTTTGTTTGTTTTGTTTGTTTTTGTTTTTGTTTCATTAATTTGTGGTCTTGCTCCTCTTTTGAACTGAATGTGTAACTTACGCACTTACTAAAATGAATTGTGTTCCAACCTAAATTTGTCAAGACAAATTAGATTAGCAAAATATTTCAGCTTTAATGAAATAAAAGGGATACATGATATAAGTCAACAAGGATGCTAGACAACATGGTAGTTTTTTAGGTAAAAATAATGGCAAGGAATATCATCATTCTTACAAAATGTCAGCCTGCAGAATGGGGAAAATTGTCAACTCCACATTGGATTGAAAGCTAATACCCAAAATATATAAAGAACTCAGAAAACTAAATATTAAGAAAACAACCCAATTAAAAATGGAGTATGAATCTAAATAAATTACTCAAGAGAGGAAATTCAAATAGCTGAGAAACACTTAAAGAAGTTTCAGCATCCTTAGCCATCATGGAAATGCAAATACACTACTTTGAGGTTTCACCTTATACCTATTGGAATGGGTAAGCTCAATAAAGAAAATGACAATTTATGTTGATGAGGACTTGGAGTAAGGCTAACACTCATCCATTGTTGCTGGAACTGCCAAATATTACTTTAAAAATTAGAAGGTGGTTCCTATAAGCAATGGGAATTTGTTTACTTCAAGATCCAAATATACTACTCTGGGGCTTATACCCAAAGTTCACTTCGTTCTACACAGAGACACTGTTTTATCCATGTCCGTTGCTGGTCTATTCATAATAGGCAGAAACTGGAAAAAACAAAACAAAACAACAACAAAAAAACTACATGTCCCTTAACTAATGAATGGATAAAGAAGATATGATAGATGTATATAATAGAATGTTACTCACCCATTTAAAATAAAAATTTCATGCAAATGAAACTAGAGGACAAAAATTCATGCAGAGTGAAGTATCCCAATTCCAGAAAGGCAAATATAATGTGCAATTAGTTATACACCTGATATATGGATATTTGATGTTTAGTCAATGGAAATGAAGCCACAATCCAGAATATGTTACTGAATGTTATGCTTCTTCACTGGTGTTGCAAAGTTCATGGGAGTAATCAATCAGTTAATTTGATTTAAAGCCTACTTTATGAGATTGAACCCCTACTCAACACTGCTTGGTGGGCCAATAACCTAAAACTAAAAGCCCATGGACCTAGGGTAAAACCAAATACTATATATAAAATCACTTCTAATGGCAAACTCCTTTACTCATAGATCAATGAGTTGCTCAGTCATCATCAGAGATGCTTCCTTCAATAGCAGATGATAATAAACTCAGAAAGTCACAGCCAGACAATATGCAGAGAGTAAGAGACATTGGAACACTCAGCCCTAAATCGAATGTATCTGTCAAACCCTTTTCCTAAGGGCATAGGAAACATTGAAAAGTGGTGGAAAGAGTCTAAAAAGAGATGGGATGGAGGACACCAAGAAAATAGAAAAACCCCTCTAAATTAAGAGGATCTGTGCACATGATAACTCATTGAGACTCAGGCAGCCTGAACAAGCCTACATTAGATGGTGAACTGGAGCTGAAAGCAGACATGAACTTATGTACCTACCCATAGTTCAGAAGACAGCCTCAATTCATATCTGCCTGCAAATAAAGATTTTAATAGGTGGAATTTGGTAGCATTTTTTTCTTATTTATTTATTTAAACACTTGACAGCCTGGTCCCAGCCCTGATTGAACACACCACACACTCCGCATTCTGCATGAAAGACACAGAGAAAACACATTCTGTGGGGTTTGTTGAAGTATCTCCATGTGTTACACAAGTTTTCTTGAATTTATATACTGAGAAAACATATCAGAATAGTTTTCTGAACAAAAGCAGTCCTACCCTCACACATCATTCACTCTTTTTCACCTCTTCCTTGTTCTTGGAGTAGGGGAGCCTCCAAAGGGTAGCAACCCATCCTAGCACCTCAAGTTGCAGAAGGAATAAGCACACACATCATTTCCCGCTAAAGCCAGACAAGGCAGCCTAGGTAGGGAAATAGATCCAAAGGCGGGCAACAGTCTCAGGTGCAGCCTCTACTCCCATTGTTATGGGACCCATGGTTCGTGGTTCAGTCTCTGTGAGGCTCCATGGGCCCAGGTTACTCTACTCTATAGGTCTTCTTATGTACCCTTGAACCCTCAAGTTCCATCAATCTTTCTTCCCACTCTTCCATAAGACTCCACCAATTCAGCCTACTGTTTGGCTATGGGTCTCTGCATCTGTTTCCAACAGCTGCTGGATGATGCCACTCAGAATACAGTTATGTTAGGCTCACATTTGCAACCATAGCAATGTATCAATAATAGTGTCAGGATTTGGCTCTCTCCAATGGGGGGAGCCTCTAATTGGACCAGTAATTCGTTTTGCATTGCCTAAGTCTTTGTTCTTTTTTTATCCCTATACTTCTTGTAGGCAAAACAAACTTTGGGTTGAATATTTTATGGGTGGGTTGGTGTCCCACACCATCCACTGGAAATATTACCTGGCAGAGATTGAGACAACACCAAACCAATGGTGCTAGGAGTTTCAGCTAGCGACATTCACATAGATTCCAGCGAGACTCTCCTTGGCAGGATTTTTGTGTATTTGAAGTGTATCTGTAAAAACATAACCACATTTGAAAACAAGTTAATTACTTTCTGTGGTGAAATGTATTTTTTTCTCTCTGATAACTGATCACCTTTCTTGGTTGTATACTAGGGAATGCATATGACAGATTTTTAAGATAATGCATCAAAATATCAAGAAGAGTGTCTCATGCATTCTTGGCTATGTTTATTATGTGATAATTAACACAATATTATTGAAAGAATAGTTTTTCTAGGAGAGATCCAAGATGGCTGCCCCAGGAGGACACTGTGTCTGAAGAGCAGGACAATAGTGTAGGCACAG
>JAQQSO010007392.1:0-10655 GCA_028658305.1 Pachyuromys duprasi | reverse complement strand
AATTAGGAATAGTGATTCCTCAAAACCCAGCTATTCAACTCTTAGGCATATACCCAAAAGATGCTCAAGTACACAACAAGGACATTTCCTCAACTATGTTCGTAGCTGCTTTATTTGTAATAGCCAGAACCTGGAAACAACCCAGATGTCCCTCAGTTGAGGAATGGATACAGAAATTGTGGTACTTTTACACAATGGAATACTACTCAGCAATTAAAAAGGAGGAAATCATGAAGTTCGCAGGCAAATGGTGGGAACTTGAAACTATCATCCTGAGTGAGGTATCCCAAAAGCAGAAAGAAACATATGGTATATACTCACTTATATAGACCTATATGATAGGAAAGTCAAGCTGAAATCTACACCCCTAGGGAGGATATACAGGAAGGAGGACCCAGGTTGGTATGATCAGTTCTCTTTTGGATGAACAAATGGGATGGACATTGAGTGGAGGAGAAAACAAGCAACAGGACAGAAGCATGCCAAGGAGGACCTCTGGGGGTGGGGGGTGTCAATGTAGCGATGTATCAGAGCAGATACTAGGACTCATGATCAAGCCTTTGGCAGAGGGCGAGAAGTGATGATAGAAATGGGGGAGGTTGATGAGACTTGGGGAGAACTAGAGCTCCACAAAGACCAAACTGAGCAGGGCACAGGGGTCTTGTATGAGACGGTTTCTACAATCAAGGACCATGTGTGGATATGACCTGGAACCCCCGCTCAGATGGGGCCCATGGTAGCTCATTGTCGGACTGAAGACCCTACTGAGGGAAACAGGGAATGTTTCAGTCATGATCTTGATGGCTGACTCTTTGACCCTCCCCCATACAAGCCGGGGAGTGACAGAAGGGCTAGAACCCAGGGGAGGGCATTGCAGCCAGCCCTGAGGAGACAGGATGAGTTGGGTTTGGATGGAAGGGGAGGAGGTCCTCCCCTGTTGGTGGACTTGGAGGGGGCGGGGAGGAGGGAGATGAGTGAGGGAGTTGGAGGGTGGGAGGGAATGAGGGAGGAGGCTACGCCTGGGATGCAAAGTACCTAACCTGTGATTGATATAAAAATTAATAAATTAATTAAAAAAAGTGAATCCAGTGGCTGACAAAATGCCTCAGTAGTTAAGAGCATTTGCTACTTTTGTAGAAGACCCAAGTTCAGTTCCCAGCATCCATAATGGGTGGCTCAAAACTACCTGTAACAAGCTCCAGGAGAATGGACTCCATTTTCTGGCCTCCTTAGGCACCCACATACACTTACACATAAATAAGTGACAGAAATAAACATTTTCAAATGAATCTGTTGTTTCTTATTGCTGAAACCTGCTATCCTCATTATACATGTTTATTAGTCAGGATTCCCTGGAGTCACAAAACTTATGGAATATACATATAATATGGAATTAATATATATTCAGATATATAAAAGGAATTTATTGAAATGACTTACAGGTTGCAGTCCAGCCACAAAGTTGGATGTCTCAGCAGTTTTTTGTTTTGTTTTGTGTGTGTGTGTGTGTGTGTACACTAGAATCCTAACGAAGTACACTCCATTGCCACTGAAGGAATAGGTGTGTTAGCATGGCGAGGGCAAGCAGGCCAAAAGCAAAAGCTTCCTTCTTCTATGTCTTTATATAACCTTCCAGGAGAAGGTATTGCTCTGATTAAAAGTGTGTTTTCCCACCTCAAGAATTGACGAACGGCTTATGTCTTCGTGCCTCTAGATCCGAATTAAAGGCCCATGTCTTCCAGCCTTAAGATCAGGATCAAGGGCTTATGGCTTCCTACATCAAAGATCTGGATCAAAGGTATGTGTCTTCCTACCTCTAGGGTCCCAAATAGAATTAGATTCACCTGCTTCAATCCAAGGAGAAAAATCTCCATCAGGTATACCCTCTATTCCTGGATAGTAGTTTGTTGCAGATTTAGTCAAGCTCACCACCAAAAATAGCCATCACAACATGAAAAGTTTTGTTTCCAGAATACAATATTTTGTGGAATAGTTTAAAGAGTATTGGTGTTAGGTCTTCTTTGAAGGTCTGGTAGAATTCTGTGCTGAAACTGTCTGGCCCTGGGCTTTTTTTTTAATGGGAGACTTTCGCTGACAGTTTCTATTTCCTTAGGGGATATAGGGCTATTAAATTTATTTACCTGATCTTGATTCAGCTTTGGAGTCTTCCACAGAGGACCTCTGAAAGACTCTACCCACCAGGGTATCAAAGAAGATACTGAGACTCATAGCCAAACTTTGGTCAGAGTGCCAGAACCCTTATGGAAGAAGAGAAAAATATAAAGACCTGGAGGGGTCAGGAACTACACAAGGAGAACAACAGAACCAAATACCCGGGCCAAGAGGGTCTTGTAGGGATCAATACTCCAACCAAGGACTATCCATGAAGAGGACCTATACCCCCTGTTCAAAGGAAACCCATTGGCTGCTCAGTTCTCAAATGGGTTTCCTAGTAAGGGGTACAGGGACTGCCTCTGACATGAACTCAGTGGCTGGCTCTTTGATCACCTGCCTCTGGGGGGTGGCAGACTTGACAGGTCACAGAGGAAGATTATGCAACCAGCTTTGATGAGACCTGATAAGTTAGGGTCAGATAGAAGGGGAGGAGGTCCTCTGCTATCAGGGGATTAGGGAAAAGGCATAGGAGGGGAAGAGGGAAAGTGACTGTGACTGGGAGGAAACTAGGGAGGGAGCTGCAGAGGGCATACAAGGCAAATAAATGGTAATAAATAAATATATAAATAAAATTAAATTAAAAATAGAATATAGGGACCTGCCAACTTTAGTTATTAATCTGCTAATACTTGGCCCAACATCAATCTTGGAAAATTATTATTTACAACCCAAAGTCTCCATCATTCTGGTGGTCACCATCATTGCACTCTTACACTCTCGAGCGGTGTTTCTTACAGCCCTGATTATCCTGAGCAGAGAGACAGCCAAGTCTATACAATAAATGATTCCCCATTAAAGCACTTAGGGCATAAAACAACATAGGGCTACCATCGAGGACTGTGTGTGTCTCTAGACTAGTAACTCACTAATACATAGTATAATGTGAATTTGGAGGTCTCCTTATCTACTGCTCAAATTAGGAAATTAGTCTCTTATGGATGGGTCTTTCATTATTAGGTATACAGATAATAATCCCCATTAATCTAACATCTAAGATTAAAATATATGAAGGCCATGGTCTCTATGAAGACAGCCCTAGAAATCAACACTGTTAGATTTATCTTCATTGGTTCTTGACTAGTAAATAGTTTAGATGGAATCTAGTTTAAAACACTTTCTCTACATTCCTCCTTTCTGTAAACACTCCCTAAGGAAGTATGATTTTTGCATTAATGTGGTGGCATTTAGCCCAGACTGTATATTAGAATCCCTGAGGGGCACTTAGACTATAGACTCTGATTGATTAATTTAATTAGCTTAGAGTAAAATCTACACAATGCTTTAAAAAAAAGTATTTGGGAGAGAGGTGATTGGAGCACAAAGTTATTGCACTGGAAGATAAAACTGAATCTGTTACCATCTGTGTGAAGTAAATAGAGAGATGACCTCCATGACCACACTCTAGATACACAGAAAGCGAAGGCACTGGAAGAGCAGATTAGGAATTTGAAGGCTATGGTTCTGTTACGTCTAAAATCAACTCTAACTGATCCTGAAAAAAAAAAAAGCCTGGGAATTTAACTTCTGTTGTAATTGGATCAGATCTCTCCAGCAGCTCCTTCAAGGGGATATTAGTTTCATATGGAACCTGCAGTCCTTCCAATTTGAGCCTTTGATCCTACAAATGAATGTTGAAATATTGAGAAAAGAAAAAGAAGCAGCAAGATCCTGCTGAAGAGGGGAGCAACTTCAAGCAGGTTGGGAACAAAGTGAGTGTTAGAAAGCTGGTCCTGCCTGTCATGCTAGCATCTTTCTGAAAGTAGCACAGACATGGGTCCCAGCCAAGTCTTTACTGCAGCCCTTAGCTCGGCACCTATTTTCTGTACTGCTGATGGAGAAAAATGTCAGGGAAACTACAAGTTATGCCACAAAGATCTCTCAGCATTCTCTGTCACTCCAGCTGGGCAAATAATAACAAGTTAACTTTAAAGTACTACCTTCTTCTCAAAGAGAATAGCACCCATTATTGTGTGCAAAAGGTGACAAGAATCACTCCTTTTCCCCTGCAGGTGTTACGCAAGCCCACAGATTTCACGAGAGGTAAGAGTCTTGAGAGATTCCAGCTCGATATCTCAGTTTCAAAAATTATGGCACTAGTCAAATTACACAAAACAAACGTTTTTAAAAATCCTTCCAGAGTTCTATAAATGTGAGTCAAATAATCCTTTATTTCCAAAATGTGGCTAAATTACAGAGAGGTGGAAATGATGTAAACACAGTAATCATATATGAAAGTCTCAAAAAATAGATTAAAAATAATAAAAAAATAGATGTTTCCTAAAAATGTAGTCAAACTGACTATTCCCCTAACTTGGGAAAAATAAAACTGGCTTTCCAAGAGAATATAGCCTAATTGGTTCAAAACACAACACTGGAGAGATACATTTCAAAATAAAGGGTTTCATAAATCCAAAAACATTTACCCCCTCTGTCACTTTTTTTGCTGGGATTGATGTGCCTAAGGATGACACACTTAGTGCCAAGAGAGCATGATGGTACTATGTTACAAATTACATGGCTCTGATATGAATATTCCTTTTCCTTTTCTAAAAAAAAAATAGAATTCTGAGTTAAATTATTTAGCAACCAAATAAAAATAAGCAAAAATATGAGATCACTTTGCCTTTGGATGTCATTAGCAGGCAAGACTAATAGCTCAGAAGTCCAGATTACTGCCCCCAGTAAGGTGCAAGTCTATCTGCTCCTCCAATTTGATTCTTGGAGCAATTCTAGCTGCTAATTAACCATGAAAAGTTGTGCTTTGAACCTTTCACCTCATGCTCATCTGAAAGAGTGAAAGTTCTCACAGTGCACTGGGAGCCATGTATGTATAATCAATTGCCATTTTGGCAGCAACCTACTGTCCCGAGAGCAGAGATCAAGCTGACTGCTCGGCTCTTGAAGAAGAAACTCTCTTTTTGTACTTCGTACTTTTTTCCCTAGCTGATAAATGCAAACATGCCACTGGTCTGCTCAGGGTGATTTGCTTTGCTTCCGAAATAGCTAGTTAGATGGTGTGACCTAGGAAGATATCAAAACTGACTCCTACCTATAAAGTCCTATAAAGGCCAAGGGCCCCACAGCCAGAGTCACTAGCTGCTTTTTTTTTTTTCACTTTGCAAACTACATTCTTAACTTCACCCTGGGGAGCTTTCAACAATGTGACTTTCTGGGTCCTGTCCCCCAAGAGATTCTGATTTAATTGGTCTGAGAATAAGCTTGTGCATTGGGGAGTTCTAAAACTTCACTCAGTAGAGTCTAACATGAAGTCAAGGGTGAGAAGCAGTGGCTTAGAGGGAGGTCTTCATTAGTTCTGGTTCTCATCTGCTGAAAGAATTGCATTAGTTGCCGTCAGTACAGACAAGACACTTTCGATTAAAAGACCCTCTGAAGGCTATTCTCTGTCACACTGCTCTACACAGCCCCTAATCAGATACATTTTCTGCTTCTGTCATCACACTCTTCCAGTACACCCTGGAAAACTCCCAACTGATGTCAACTAAATCACCGAGTCCTGAACAGCTTATCCCTCAACATCTTGCTCAGAAATCTCATCTTCCTGGGAAAACACACTTTCCTTTGCTGCCTTCCTAAATGGGTACAGTATCTAGTTACCACTAACACAAAGGGAGATGGGAAATGCCTGGTTCTTGCAGCCTGTGGGAGACTGTCATGGACTCCTGAAAACCTCGCAAGATCCCTCCTCATTTGCAACGTTTAAAGGCCCCAGGATATTCCCTTTGTTAAGATTTCTGCCTTGACTCATCATTACCCACTTACCACTATTCCCAAAGCTCTTGAAGATTTAGCACCCTGCTCATTCCTTGACCAGTTTGTCCTGCAGCTGACTCGCCCCACATCCTCCTATGATCATCAATTACAACATTACATCTCAAACTGCAGCCAGGACCGTATCACACACATGCTTGGTAAAAATGTAAGTTGGGGAGAATAGCATCAAAGTTGAGACAGGATGCATGGAGCAGATCCCAAGACTGTGCTGTTCTCAGCGGGATGCCGGGTGCTGCCTGTACACCATGCTGTGGAGAGCTCATTGCGGCCCTTCGTTATTTCCCATAACAGTGATGTCTCCAAAGGCTTGGTTTCTGCTATTCCGCTTTCAGCAGTGAAGATATTTTTCAGATTCTTTTATCCCAAACACAACTTGTTTGTTTGGTTGGTTGGTTGTTCATTTAGCTGGTTGGTTGGTTGCTCTCTTTGTTGGTTGTTTCACTGGGAAATACTTCCTCCTTTGTCATAGGGGTGGCCACTGTCACTGGTGCCAATTTCTCAGTGCGCTGTTGGATACTCTTCACGTTCTCCAGAAGTTTTGGGTGTATGTACACTCCCTAAGTTATTTTATCCAGTTCTATGACTCTTAATTTTAATTTCTGAAAATTATCAATAGTTTAAGAAAATAAAGTCTTTCCTTTTATAGACACATAAGAGAAATTGTTTTAGATAACTTTCACATCATTACATGTGCATTTAAAGCAAAATGTTGAAGATGTTTATTATTTTCACAGACATGACAAAACCCTTGTTTTATAGTTTTATACAAAGACATAAATTTCATTGAAAACACACAGTTTGATGAAATTTTATGTTATTCTGTTCAAATCAAGGTCTTACTTTGTACCTCAAGCTAGCCTCGGAAGTATTCAGACTAGTAAGTCTTCAAACTTCTGAGTACTGAATTGACAAACATGTACCACCACATCTGACTTATACTTTACAATTAGAATGAGACAAAAAAAAACCTTAGAGATTGTGTTTTACTTTTCTTTTTATTTTTTAATTTAAATTTATTTTTATACTTTATTCACTTTACATCTCTATTGTAACCCCTTTACTTGTCCTCCAGGTCCCACCCTCCTTTTCTCTTCCCCTGTATTTTACTTCCCTAGTCCTCAGAAGGGGGCGCCCTCCTTCCCTACTATCTGACCCAGCCTATTAAGTATCATCAGGACTGTCTACATCCTCTTCCTCTGTGGCCTGGCAAGGCCCTCCCACCAGGGGGATGTGATCAAAGAGAGGGCAACAGACTCCATGTCAGAGACAGCCCCTACTCCCCTTGAGATATCTATTGGCTACATCTGAGAAGGGAGTCTAGTTCCCCTTCATTCAAGGACTTTGGTTTGTGTATCAAGCTCTGAAGGGCCCCCTGGGCCCAGATTTATTGGCTCTGTTGGTCTTCTCATGGAGTTCCTGTCTGCTCTGGGTCCTTCTACTCCCCCACTCTTACCTAGGAAGCCCTGCTATCTGCCCAAAGTTTGGCTGTGAGTTTTAGCATCTGCTTTGATCCCTCAGTGAGTGGAGTCTTTCTGAGAACATTTATGGTAGGCTTGCATACTGTTCCCTTTCTTCAACCTTCTAGTATCTATTCTATGTGCCCTTCTGAATGAGAATTAAGCATCCTCCATAGGGTCTTCCTTATTGTTTAGCTTTTTTAGGCCTGTGGATTATAGTATGGTTATCCAGTATTTTATGGCTAATATCTGCTTATGAGTGACTACATTCCATCATGTCTTTCTGATCTGGGTTAACCCACTTAGGGTGATCTTTTCTACTTCCATCCATTTGCCTGCAAATTTTATGATTTCCTGTATTTTAGTTTTTTAATTTTTTAAAATTGATTACAGTTTATTCACTTTGTATCCCACCAGTAGCCCCCTTCCTCATTCCCTCCCAATCCCATCTGCCCTCCATCATCTCCTATGCCCTTCTCCAAGTCCACTGATAGGAGAGTACCTCCTTCCCTTCAATCTGAACCTAGCTCATTGGGTCTCATCAGGACTGGCTGCATTGTCCTCCTCTGTAGCCTGGCAAGGCTGCTCCCTCCCCCCTCAGGAGGATGGTGGTTAAAGAGCCTGCCACTGAGTTGATGTCAGAGACAGTCCCTGTTCCCTTACTAGGGTACCCATTTGGAGACTGAGCTGCCATGAGCTACATCTGAGCAGGGATTCTGGGTTATATCCATGAATGGTCCTTGGATAGAGTATCCATCAATCTAACAAAAGACCCCTGGGCCCAGATATGTTGTTTCTGTTGCTCCCCTTGTGGAGCTCCTGTCCTCTCCAGGTCTTACTATCTCCCCCAACTTTCATAAGATTCCCTGCACTTTGCCTAAAGTTCGATTAAGGGTCTCAGCTACTGCTTTGATACACTGCCGAGTAGAGTCTTTCAGAGGCACTCTGTAGTAGGCTCTTGTCCTGCTTCCTGTTTTCTCCTTCTTCCAATGTCCATCCTGTTTGTCTTTCTCGGTGAGGACTGATCATCTTACCAAGAGCCTCGTTCTTGCCTAGCTTCTTCAGGTATATAGATTTTAGTGTGTTTATCCTATATTATGGATATAGTATCCACTTAAAAGTGAATATATACCCTGTGTGTCTTTCTGCTTTTAGGATATCTTACTCAGGATGATCTTTTCTAGATACCACCATTTGCCTGCAAATTTCATGATTTCCTTGTTTTCAATTGGTGATTAGTATTCCATTGTGTAAATGTACCACAATTTCTGTATCCATTGCTCTGCTGAGGGACATCTGGGTTGTTTCCAGATTCTGGTTATTATGAATAATGCTGCTACAAACAGGGTTGAACAAATATACTTAGTCATGTACTTGAGCATATTTTGGATATATGCCTAGGAGTGGTATAAGATGGATCTTGAGGAAACAGTAATCCTGACTGTCTGAGAAAACACCGGATTGATTTCCAAAGTGGTTGTACAAGTTACACTCCCACTGAAAGGAACAGGCTAGCTTTACAGGTTGCTTTATAAATTCTGTACCCCATGTTAAAGTAAATTCTCCTAGCACTTTTGCAGAAAGCAGAAAGAAGAGCCAGTGAATTAAAACAAGACCCCACCCCATTGCAAAGGAATATGAAAGGTCTCCTCCCAGCCTTGGAGGAGTGTCCAGATCCCAAGTAGAGAAAACGTTGCCTAGCAACTAGTCCAGAGGTCACAGCTCCCCCACCCACATTGGGGGAGGATCAGATGGACTTTGGCGCCTAAAATGAACCAATCATTTAAAAAGTCAACTACCCAATCCAGTGTTGCCAAGCCTGCAACCCCTGAAATTCCCGCCCTTCTCCCTTTAAAAACTTCAGCCTTCTGTCTCTCCTGGCTGTCCCTTGCTGCTTTTGTGGGGGGCAGTCCCATTGTGATGGATCAAATAAAATGTCCTCTTGCTATTGCATCAAAGCTTGGTCTCCTGAGTGCTCTTTGCCCCCTAAGGAAGTTAGGGTCACCCCAATTGGGCCTAACACCACCAGTAGTGGAGGAGGGTTCCCCTTTCTCCACATCCTCTCCAGCATGCATTGTCACTTGAGTTTTTTTGTTGTTGTTGTTTTGTTTTGTGTTTTGTTTTTTTATCTTAGCCATTCTGATGGGTGTAAGGTGAAATCTCAGGGTCATTTTGATTTGCATCTCCCTGATTACTAAGGACATTCAGCATTTTTTTAAGTGTTTCACTGCCATTCTATATTCCTCTTTTAAGAATTCTCTGTTTAGTTCAATACCCCATTTTTTAATTGGATTATTTGATTTTTTGCTTTTTAACTTCTTTAATTCTTTATGTATACTGGATATTTGCCATCTGTCAGATATAGGGTTGGTGAAGATCCTTTCCCAATCTGTGGTAGCTGTTTTGTTTTGATGAGAGTGTCCATTGCTTTACAGAAGCTTTTCAGTTTCATGAGGTCCCATTTATTGATTGTTGCTGTTAGAGCCTGTGCTGTTGGTGTTCTGTTCAGAAAGTTGTCTCCTGTACCAATAAGGTCCAGGCTCTTCCCCACTTTTTCTTCTAACAGGTTTAGTGTGTCTGGTTTTATGTTGAGGTCTTTGATCCACCTGGACATAAGTTTTTCCAGGGTGATAAATGTGCATATATTTTCATTTTTCTATATGTAGACATCCAGTTAGACCAGCAGCACTTGTTAAAGATGCTGTCTTTTTCCCATTGTATGGTTTTGGCTTCTTTGTCAAAAATCAAGTATCCACAGGTGTGTGGGTTTATTTCTGGGTCTTCTATTCAATTCCATTGATCCACCAGTCTATTTCTATGCAAGTAACATGCAGTTTTTATTACTAAAGTTCTGTAATACAGCTTGAGATCAGGAATGGAGATACCTCCAGAAGATCTGTTATTGTACAGGATTCTTTTAGCAGTCCTGGAATTTTGTTTTTCCTTATGAAATTGAGAATTGTTCTTTCAAAGTCTATAAAGAATTGTGTAGGTGTTTTCATGGGAATTGAACTGAACTTGTAGATTGCTTTTTCACTATGTTAATGGTACCAATCCATAAGCATGGGAGATCTTTCCATCTGCTAATATCTTCTTCAATTTCTTTCTTCAGAGACTTGAAGATTTTTTTTCATACAGGTCTTTTACATGCTTGCTTAAAATAACACCAAGGTACTTTATATTATTTGTGGCTGTTGTAAAGGCTGTTCTTTCCCAAATTTCCTTCTCACC
>JAQQSO010007391.1:0-10655 GCA_028658305.1 Pachyuromys duprasi | reverse complement strand
GCCAGGGGCTGTGCACCACGGTCTGAGCTGATATTTGGTGCACACACAGTGGGTTTGGGTTGGTGTGCATCCGCTGTATGCAGGGCTGTCTGAAATGGTGCCAGAGGCCTTCTCTGTCTGGCCCGTGGACAGACACCTGAACTGGGGTTTTTGTTGGCGGATGCGTGCAGCTTTTTCCCTCAGTGTGCGGTCTGGTCAAGATGGTCCCAGGATCCTCTCAGCCGTGGGTTGAGACAGAACTTTGACTGAGTTTGGCGAGCGCCCCCGCAGTGTGCGGACTGGTCGAAACAGTCCCCCAATCCACTCAGTCTGTGGTGGTTTAGGCTAACGCCAGCCGCACACCCGTGGGTTCAGGTAGAACTCGGGTTCCTCCCAGACCGGGCGGACTCACACACTGACTCAATTTTTTGCTGGCGGAAGCGTTCGGCTCACCAGTGTGCGGACTGGTCAAAAGGGTCCCCCAATCCACTCAGTCTGGGTGGTTCCGGCAATTGGTTCCCGCCCGCCGCACACCCGTGGGTTCAGGTAGAACTCGGGTGCAGTGTGGGCTCATAGGGTGCAGTTCAGTGAAAAAGGCACCCGGTTCCTCCTGAGACTGCCTGCGAGAGTGTGTGATCCAGTCTATAATGGCGGGTGCGGGCGCCCAGCGCAGCTGCTCGTCCAGATCAGAGCTGTGCGCTGCTGGTCACCGGGAAATTTCTCCAGGTAATAACTGGGTGTCCCTCGGGTTTTCCCACTTGATTTTCTCACCGTAGGAGTTCCGCTCACCTGGCACTCACAATGCTGGCGTTTTTAGGTCCCAGAGTTCAGTCTCCTGGTCGCTGCTTTGTTTCTGCTCTCCTACTCCTCAGACACAGTGTTCTCTCGTGGCAGCCATCTTGGATCTCAGCTTGATAGTGTTTCTTAATGAACTTAGTGATCATGTATTTTCTTTTTTTTAATTTAATTTTATTTATATATTTGTTTATTACAATTTATTCACCTTGTATCCTCACTGCAGCCCCCACCCTTGTCTCCTCCCAATCCCGCCCTCCCTCCCTCATCTCCCCCCATACCCCTCCCCTAGTTCACTGATAGGGAGGACCTCCTCTCCTTCTATCTGACTGTAGCTTATCAGGTTTCATCAGGACTGGCTGTGTTTGTCCTCCTCTGTGGTCTTGCTAGGCTGCACTGCCTAAGGGGAGGTGATCAGAGAGGTGATCATGGGTTCATGCCAGAGACAGTTCCTGGTCCCCTTACTAGGGAACCCACTTGGAGACTCAGTCGATGGGATACATCTGAGCAAGGGTTTTAGGTCCTCTCCATGCATGGTCCTTGGTTGGGGTATGATTCTCTTTAGGGATTCCAGGGCGAAGGTTATTTTTGTTGTTGTTGTTGTTATTTTTATTTTTGTTTGTGATTTTTTTGGCTTTGTTGTATTTTCATCTAAAATGTTTCTTCATGTGAAAAGTCACATTCACATTTTTCAAAGATGTTAAATGTTCAATTAATGATTTCTTGTGATAAAATATCTTTATTTGTTTAACTGGTAACTAAATGTGATGTATTCAAACACAATATCTGTAAAATTACTTATACCACTTAACAAGGCACCATTCCATGTTCTCTGCAATTGAACACTCACTTGATATCTATACTGCTATTTCTTTATACTTTTCCTATGCTGAAACCACAATCCTGTGTCCGTGTTATATTGAATTAGTGTTTCTTCATGTGATGAATACAGGGACCAAAGAGATGTCAATAAAGTACTCACTGTGAAAGCTTGATGACATGGATTCAGACCCCCAAAACCACTGGACCCCGACATGACTGCCTGTAACCCCCGTGCTGGGGGAGCTTGATGGTCAGCTAACCCAGCCACCAATCGGGGACCTCCATGTTCAAAGACAGACTCTGCCTAAAATGATAGATGAGGAGTGATGGGGAAGACGTCTGGCATCAACCTGTGGCCTGTACATGTGTGCACACAGCTGTGCACAAACACCTACAAGTGCATAAGTGTAAATAACACTCCCCCCCACACACACACAAATTGGACACTGTCAAGCAGTTATATTTGTCTAGCTGATTTCCAATAGTGGCCAAAAGTATGCTAGCCTTCCTTGTGCATGCATTTACTCCAAAATTAACGGGTTAAATATGGAAAAAAAATGTTTTCTGTAGTCTGCAGATGAGCTAACCACTATGATGAATCAAATGTAATTTCAGGATCACAAACACATTTGTGAGGAGACAGCAGTGAAATCAGCCACTGTCTTGTCAACTCTTCGTATAAAGTGGAACTAGGGCTGTGCCCAAGGAGCATCCAGAGTGAACAGAACTTTTTTTTTTTTAATTTTTGACCAAAATATTCCTCTTAATCATGAAACTTTCTCTGAGTATTTGTGTTATCCAGACTCAAAACATTTTTTTCCAAGTCTGGTTTGTAGGTTTCCAGAATTCTCTTTGATCCTTGTAATTTTATTAACTGAAGTGAAAACCCCTTGGCATCAGAATTTTTGCAGTTTGTTTCATATCCCAGCTCCCGATAATAATTAAACATCTAGGGGGGGTCAGTCCAGATTGTCACCTAATAAATAAGAAAATCTTCCAAAGCCCTTAGCACCTGAAGCTATTAGCTGCCATGAAATCGGGACTAATTATATTATCCCTGTAAAAACAAATTAAAACCCCAGGCTCCTTCTATTTTCCCATTATAAACAGGGGCTTTTCAGGACTGTTAAAGACATTCACTTGGGGGAAAAAAGGTTAATCTTTCATGTCTTTAGAGAAGTTAAAAATGATACAGACAAACAAGCCCAGTGACAGAAAAGGAGGCTACACAAGAACATGAAGCCACTGACAAGTCTCTCCAGTATGTCTTGGCTAAAGGACAGCAGAAGAGGCTGAGAACTATGGCAATCCCATTTCATATACAACCTTTGGGAAAAACCTTAGTTTGAAGAAAGTAGCTGCAAACATTCTGGAACAGTGAGGATTGGGGAAATTTAAATATGTACTGGGTATTAGTTGAGCCTAAGAAATTATTATTAATTTTGTTTTCTTTTATATAATTACTGTGATAATTAATTTTTATGTGTCAGTTTTGGTGATCTCTGGGCTACTAGGTTAGCTGATAAATATCTGTTCTGAGTATTCCATGAAACCATTCCCAAAGGAGAGCATCATTTGACTATATGGATCCCTTTTATAAGGATGAGTCAGATCTGATTCATGGAGAACCTGACTGCATCACAAAGGTAGTAGGAAGTTAGCTTTGTTCTTCCTAATTCAACTGGGGCATCCATATTCCCTGTCCTTAACTCAATCTTGACTTAAGAAGTCTCCTGGTTTAATTAGAATGGACTTTACACACTGTCTAAAACCTACACATTTACTAGCAAATCTACCTTCAAGTGAAGTATAAGAAAACCAAATCGCTTTCTCGCCCTCAGCTCAGGATTTAGTCAGTGCTTTCCAATTCTATTTAAAATAAGAACAGCAATCCCCGTTGCCCTACCATATCGAGGGCGTGTTATAATGATGAATGTGCTTCAGGAACAGGCTCTGCCTGTTGATGTATTTGTAGCCCATATGGCTGAATCACCCTTTGACTTTTCTAAGAAAAATGGAAAATAGCTACATTTAGTATGCCACAAATTAAATTTCTGTCAAGTTTGGCTTTAAAATGTACTCTCCAAGCAACCCAAGTTTTCATTGGCTGGGACAGAATATTCATAAAATCCAAAGTGGAGAACATTGCTGTGATGCTTACAGTAGTGATGTTATGTTATGAAAGTTGAAATGAAACTTCAAAAAATTTTTATTTGAAGCATAATATGTATTAAAGTGGTACATGTTTAACACACACAAGTTGAAACATTTGGACACATATCTATGTGTCAAAACCATATTGCTGGTCAAATTGTTAAACATCTTGCCTCCTTAGAGTTTCTTTATATTCCTTTTATAAAAAGTATTTTATTTGAATGATCTTTAAAAGCTGGAGTTGTTCTACACACTAAATGTATACCACAACAACCATGCACTTAGTAGCAATCAAAGATTTTCAGTACTGATCACATCAAAGCAGTCTGTAAATTAACAGGCAAAATTTTAATATATTATGACTTGGTTGTTATACTTCTTTGGTTCCCATATGGGAAAGTTTTTGAGCACTTTGTGTTATGGTATTTGTAATGGCTATTATTCTTGGTTGTCAACATACACACACACACACACACACATTCATTATATAACTTCCGTTCCTCTGGAGAAACATGTTTGAATTAGAAACATGTCAAACTGAGGTAAGTGAGTTTTCATTGTTGTTCAATTTTATTCTGAAAACTCTTTCATAGAATATTTTGCCTGTGTGTCAGGTTGCATGTTTATGTGAGTCCAGTCAAGAAGGCTCAATTGTTTGCCTTTTGGAATTAATATGTTCCCTTATGTTTGTGCCATTCTAAGGAAATATCTATGATGTCTATTTATTCATGAGCTGAAATTGTCTGGGTTAAACAATAGATACAGGTTTGGAGTGTATCAACGTTGGAGACAGCATCCAAAGTAAAATGTAACTTAGGAGTTGGAAGACATAGCTTTGATGTACATACAAAATTAATAAATAACACAGAAGGGAAATTTTGTTCTTTGCAAAAATAAAGTATACTACCAAATTACCACCAATGGTTAGGAAACAACCCTAGAAGGCACAAGAACTTTGCAGACAACAGTGGACACATTCCTGATCAGGGAGAGAGAAGTTTGGAGGCTAATGGTACCTAGATACCAGCACAGTGGAACACATTGTCTTAGCTGAACTGAGATACAGCACAACTGATAAATTTCTCAAGGCCAAACATGGTGGCCCATTTCTTTAATCATAATATTGGAAGACATAGGCAGGTGGATCTCTGTGAGTTTGAGGCCATCTTATCTACAAAGCAAATTCATACCAGCCAAGGATACAGAGTAAAACCCTCCCCCATACATGCCAGGGAGTAACAGCCTGGCTAGATCCCAGGGGAGGCCATTGCAACCAGCCCTGAGGAGACAAGATGATCTGGAGTCAGATGGAAGGGGAGGAGATCCTCCCCCGTTGGTGGACTTGGAGGGGGCGGGGAGGAGATGACGGAGGGTGGGAGGGAGTGAGGGAGGGGGCTACGCATGGGATGCAAAAAACCTAACCTGTGATTGATATAAAAATAAATAAATTTATCATAAAAAAATAAATAAATAGAAAGAAAAAGAAAAAAGGAACCAAGGAATCACTGAACAACGAACAACGAAACTATCTATTATCCATCATCTATCTAATTATCTATCTAATCCAAATATATCTGTCTGTATATGCAT
The DNA here is from genome assembly GCA_028658305.1 of Pachyuromys duprasi. NCBI lineage: Eukaryota > Metazoa > Chordata > Mammalia > Rodentia > Muridae > Pachyuromys > Pachyuromys duprasi. The sequence goes on along the minus strand of JAQQSO010007391.1, from coordinate 5,315 downwards.
ACATTTATGGCCACACACATATAATGCATCGGGAGAATATATCATCATGCTTTGAGATAGGATGAGAAGCTTTACTGAATATCTGACTTCTGAATAGCTCTATTCTTAGTACTTACGATGATATTTAAAAAACGAGAGTTAAAAGGAAGCTTCATCCTCTTCAGGACACATTCAAAGTGATTTCTGTGTACAGTATCTGAGCTATCCACAATTTCAGAAAAGAAACAACATCGCACAGTACTAACAATGATCAAATTCACGATGATAACAATAACTTCTATTGATTATCCATGCAGAAGAGAAGTAAAATTTGGTCATGTATGAAATCGTTAAATATACTGTAATAACATGTCAATCCTAATAGCTTAATCTTGATTGAAACAAGCGTTTTATAAAAATATATTGAATATTTTGAACACTCCATAGTAGATAGAAATACATAAATAAATAGCCCTTAGATATGGTAACATTTTCCTTATAAATATAATAGTGCTTATACATGCATGTGCAAATACTAGAAATGAACTCAGATAAAAACAGAAGAAGTTTGGTATTGAGTTGGCTTAAATAGGGCAAAGTTTATTCTGAGGCCTTTTAATTCTCCTGGCATTTAAATCTGAATATAAGAGTGCTGATGTTTGTTCATATGCACAATGACACTAGAGGTGATCTCAAATGTTTTTTGGTCTTTCCTTATAGTTGTAAGATGGGCTGGTGGGCACTTGGATGTATGGCCTCATTTAAAATGTAGAGGAGAAATGAAGAAGCTGTTCCAGCCATACCCATTAGGAAGAATGTTTCCAGAAACATTCTCAACAAACTTTCTTTTCTGTCTCTGGGCTGCAATGGAGTCACATGGTCATTTGTGTCTAATAAAGATAAGCTGGGAAACCAAGTATACAGCTATGGAAGGAAACACTATTATGATCCTTCAGTAAAGGCTGAATACATTACAGTCATTATTACACTCACATGCTTACACTCACATGCTGGTACCCTGAAGGGCAAAGGGATGGAACAGATATAGTAGACAAGGACAAGTCTATCACAATTTGCTCCAAAATTTATAGATAGGTGACAGATAGATAGATAGATAGATAGATAGATAGATAGATAGATAGATGCATTTAAAAGTCTTTCTATATAGTTTGGAGAATTAAAATGTCGTATTTATTTGTACTTCTAAAAAAATCAGTGCTTGTATAACTGCTGCCCTACGTAAAGAATAGTGTGTGAAAATTACAAACAACCTTGAATTCAGTATGCTTTAAAAAAACAGGTCTTTCTATATCCCCCTTCTTTCATATGATTCCCTGCACTTTGCCCAAGGTTTGGTTAGTAGTCTCAACATCTGCTTTAATACCCTGCTGGGTAGAGTCTTTGAGAGTCCCTATGTGGTAGGCTCCTGTCCTGTTCCCTGTTTTCTCCATCTTCCAAGGTCTATCCCATTTGCCTTTCTGAATGAGGATTGAACATCTTACCCAGGGTCCTCTTTCTTGCTCAGCTTTCTTAGGTGTATAGGTTTTAGTATGATTATCTTATATGTCTAATAGCCACTTATAAGTGAGTATATACCATGTGTGTCTGCTTCTGGGATACCTCATTCAGGATGATCTTCTCTAGCTCCCACCATTTCCCTGCAAATTTCATGATTTCCTTGTTTTTAATTTCTGAGTATTATTCCATGATGTAAATGTACCACACAATTCCTGTATCCATTCCTCAGTTAAGGGACATTAACTCAGTGGCTGGCTCTTTGATCATCTCCCCCTAAGGGGGGGGGGCAGCCTTACTAGGCCACAGAGGAAGACAATGCAGACAGCCCTGATAAGACCTGATAGGCTAGGGTCAGATGGAAGGGAAGGAGGACCTCCCCTATCAGTGGACTGGGTAAGGAGCATGGGAGGAGAAGAGGGAGGGTGGGCAGGGTTGGGAGGGGATGAGGGAAGGGGCTATGGCTGGGATACAAAGTGAATAAATTATAATAAATTTAAAAAATTAAAAAAAAAACAGAAAGGGTTGGAGAACTTGCTTATAAGTTAAGAGCACTGGCTGCCCTTCCAGAGGACCCAGGTTCAATTCCCAACTCACACATAGTGGCTCACAACCACATGTAACTCCAGTTATAGAGGATGTAATATATTTTTCTGGACATCATGGGCACTAGGAGGTACACAGACATACATGCAGGCAAAACACTTATACATATAAAAATGAATTAAAAAAACAGAAGAGTACAATTAAAGGGAACAATGTAGCAATAGAAAAATACATGGGATTTCATCTAGCATCTGCCATTAAGGGCACCAACAGCTGTTGTGCTAAGAGCACAGAGCACAATTTCTGTTATCACTATGATATTTTTCTTATTAACAGATTTAATCTCCAGAGGCTGAATTTGCTCCTTTTACAATTAGTGAGCTGGTCCAAACCATATTTATATGCATCAAAAGTATCTTAAATTGGAAGATTCATTGGTCATTTTGTAACTAAGTTGGTTAAAATTAAAGGATAAATAATTTTATTTCTATAGTATAAATGAAAAATTATACATCCAGGTTATAATTGAGCTTAAGTACATGGCTGTAGTGAGAAGTGTGTGATTTTTTTTAAAAAAATCACAGAAATGTTGATCTCAGAGCCTGTGCTGTTGGTGTTCTGTTCAGGAAATTGTCTCCTGTGCCAGTGAGCTAAGGCTCTTCCCTACTGTTCAACATGTCTGGTTTTATGTTGAGGTCTTTGATCCACTTGGGCTTTAGTTTAGTGCAGAGTAGCAAATATGGATAAATATGGACCTATTTTTCTACATGCAGATATATAGTTAGAACAGCACCATTTGTTGAAGATGCTTTCTTTTTCCATTGTATGGTTTTGGTTCCTTTTTAAAAATGAAGTGTCCCTAGGTTTGTGGGTTTATTTCTGGATCTTCAGTCTGATTCCATTGATCCACCAGTCTGCTTCTCTGCCAGTACCACGCAGTTTTATTACTATTCTTGCTCTACATTTCAGCTTGAGATCAGGGATGGAGATACCTCCAGAAGATATTTTATTATAAAGGATATTTTTAGCTATTCTGGGCTTCATGAAGCTGAAAAGCTTCTATAAAGCCAAGGACACTGTCAGTAGAACAAAACAGCAGCCCAGAGCCTGGGAAAAGATCTTCACCTACCTTACATCTGACACAGGACTAATATCCAGAATATATATATATATGTATTTATATATATATATATATTATAATATGTTTATATATAAGTATATAATTATTTATATATCTGTAAAACTCAAGAAGTTAAACATTAACAAATCAAATAATCTATTTTAAAAATGGGATACAGAGCTAAACAGAATTCTCAACAGAGGAATATCAAATGGCAAAGAAACACTTAAATAAATGCTCAGAGTCCTTAGCAATCAGGAAAATGCAAACCCAAACAATTCTGAGATTTCATCCTACACCCACCAGAATGGCTAAGATCAAAAACTCAAGTGACAGCACATGCTGGCAAGGTTAGTGAGGGAGGGGAACACTTCTCCACTGATTGTGGGAGTACAAACTTGAACAACCACTTTGGAAAATCAATTTGTTGCTTCCTCAGAAAATTGGGAACAGCTCTACCTCAAGATCCAGCTGTAGCACTCCTAGGCCTAGGCATATACCCAAAAGATGCCCCACCATACAACAAGGACATTTGCTCAACTATGTTCATAACAGCTTCATTTGTTGTTTTTTTTTTAACAGCTTCATTTGTAATAGCCAGAAACTGGAAACAACCCAGATGTCTCTCAACCAAAAAATGGATACCGAAATTGTGGCACATCTACACAATGAAATACTATTCAGCTATTAAAAACAAGGACTTCATGAAATTTGCAGGCAAATGGATGGAACTAGAAAAGATCGTCCTGAGCGAGGTAATCCAGACCCAGAAAGACAAGTATGGTATGTACTAACTTATAAAAGGATACTAGCCATATAATACAGGATAATAATAATACAGTCCACAGACCCAAAGAAGCTCAGTAACAAGGAGGACCCTAGGGAGGGTGCTTAATTCTCATTAAGTCAGAAAGGCAAATAGAATAGACATCGGACATAGTTGCAGAGAGGGAACAGGAAAGGAACCTTCCATAAACGTCCTCTAAAAAACTCCACACAGCAGAGGATCAAAACAGATGCTGAGACTCACAGCCAAACTTTGGGAAGAGCACAGAGAGTCTTACAGAAAAATGTATGGATAGAAGGACCTAAAGAGGACAGGAGTTCCACAAGAAGACCAACAGAGCCAACAAATCTGGGCCCAGTGGGGCCTGCAAAGATTGATGTACCAACCACAGACCATGCATGGAGAGGACCTAGGCCCTCTGCTCAGATGTAGTCAATAGGCTACTCATTCTCCATGTGGGTCACCTAGTAAGGGGACCAGTGGCTGTCTCTGACCTGGACTTTCTTGCCTGGTCTTCAATTGCCATCCCTGCTAGGCCACAGAAGAAGAGAATGCAGGCAGTCCTGATGAGACTTGATAGTCTGGGACCAGTTGGTAAGGGAGGAGGGCTCCTACTTTCTGAGGACTAGGGGATGGGGATGCGGGTAAGAAGGAGGAAGGGTGGGACAAGGAGGAGACAAGACATGGGCTATGATCAGGTTGTAAAATGAGTAAATTAATCAAAACAAACAAGGAAAGTTAGTAAAAACACAGAATGTGTGGGAATATGCTTTTGTTTTAATCCCAAGTGCAGTGCTTCAGATGACTATGCTTTACCTCATGCTTTATCAGAGGTGTGATTCTGCCAGCTGCAAAGAGTTTGTGCCAGTGTCTGACGTTTGGCATTCTGGAGAGTCTTGAGAGGGTCTATAAAGGCTAGAGTCCCTAGCACTGACGGCTGCTGCTCCTCCTGCTGCTTCTGGTACTGCTACCTCCGCTGCTGCTCCTGAAGGTGGTAGTGGCTGCTGGTCGCTGATTATTGATTATTACTGGTTCCTGGTTGCTGGTTCCTGGTTGCTGGTGGCTGTTGTTGCTGGTTTGTTGCAGTTTGTCAGTGGTCATGTGCAAAGAGAGAAGAAATTGAATATCCTGGCATTGAAGATCAAACTTGCTCCAAGGAACTTGCAGCCCTCAACCAGCAGGAAAAAGTCTAATGATAATGCAGCACCCTTTCCCCTTAATTCTACCTTCTCTCCTACCTGGTTTTGGGATTTTTTTTAATTTATTTATTTTTATCTCAATCACAGGTTGGGTACTTTGAATCCCAGGCGTAGCCCCCTCCCCCATTCTCTCCCACCCTCCCACTCCCTCCCTCATCTCCTTCTTCCC
>JAQQSO010007390.1:0-10655 GCA_028658305.1 Pachyuromys duprasi | reverse complement strand
TTTAAGTGGCACATGGGATACTGGAAAGAGCCAAACAGGGATGGGACCAATTCCCTGGCCATACCCACAGGTGAACCTGATCTAGATACCTACATTGAGACTCTCTTTCCAAGTGACTCTCACTGTGTCTTCAAAGACATCTCTTTCTGTTCCCCTTCCATTTACACCCTCCCATATACTTCCTATTAACCCAATACTAATCACTAGTCCTACCCTGCTCTCTGCCCCCTCTCTTTTCTCACACATACTGACAATTAACTAACATATCAGCACAGAAGGTACAATCAATGTTCCTTCACTGTCTAAAATGACTGGTGCTTACAGTATTGTTTCAAATGGTCAAGAGAATGATCTACAAGAGCCATATCTTTAGTTTTGAATGAGTGGAGTTACTAAGTATGCAGCAAACAAAAGTAGCAGGCAGATAACAAAACATCATCAAATTACAGGCTTACAAATATCCAGCAGAAACTTATTAGGGAATCCAAATCTAGTCATGCTGGAGTTGCTGACTGAAAGTCCTAGGCGGAACAGAACGATCATACCATGGATGAAGCTGCAGCTTCTTGTTCCCACTACACATTTTTATACCATGAGATAGACATATCACTCAAGCTGTTTTTTTTCTTTCTTCCTTCTTCCTGTTATAGACCCAGGGGCTAGCCTGACTCGAGACAGGAGCTTGAGATCCCTTGACACAATCATGCTTGAGTCTGAGATAAGGGAGGGCCTCCCAGTTCCCTGAGTCTACTGTCCAAAGAACTCACACAGCACATGGCGATTTACCAACACAATGCATGTCATAGGCATGATTGGCTTTTAGTTGATTATTACTTTATTTTATAATAAACCAAAAAACGTATAGTAACCAGTTATAGAATGTTCTATTCTCAGGGAATATTAGGAATGAAGTAAAAATAACACCTCAACCTACTGTACAGCCTAGCTCCTCCAGAGCACTGCAAACACTGACCCTGAAAGAGGAAAGGCTGCTTAAACAGTAAAGTCAGTCAAAGACCTAACTTGAAGAATGCAAACCCTGATGTGCACACACAACTTCCATGAAAAATCAAAGTAAGCTACCTCTCAGTACCCATCTCACAGTAGTTATTACCAGGGAGAGTGACTTAGACTAAATTTTTGTTTGTTTGTTCATTTGTTTTGTTTTTAAAGACAGGGTTTCTCTGTGTAGCCTTGACTTTCTTGGATTCACTTTGTAGACCAGGCTGGCCTTGAATTTATAGAGATCTGCCTGCCTCTGCCTCCCTGAGTGCTATGATTACAGGCATGCACCACCATGCCTGGCTAGACTAAATTCTTGACAAAGAATTATCATTAATATGACCAAAAAAGAAAAAAAATATAAAAGACCCAAAGTCTTGGGAATGACTCCCAAGAAAACCAAACAGCTGAATGACGCAAGAAAGGGAAAGGAGGCATGAAAATGGATTTCAATAGAGGTAAAAATACAGGAACCTAGAACCCCTGCTCGGATGTGGCCCATGGTAGCTCAGTACCCAACTGGGTACCCTAGTAAGGGGAACAGGGACTATTTCTGTCATTAACTCAATGGCTGGCTTGTCGACTGCCCCCCCCCCGAGGGAGGGGCAGCCTAACTAGATCCCAGAAGAGGACATTGCAGCCAGCCCTGAAAAGACATGATAAACTAGGGTCAGATGGAAGGGGAGGGATGTCCTCCCCTATCAGTGGACTTGGGAGAGGGGCAGGGAGAAGATGAGGGAGGGATGGGAGAGTGGGAGGGAATGAGGGAGGGGGCTACGGCTGGCATACAAAGTATATAACCTGTGATTAATATAAAAATAAATACATTACTTAAAAAAACCCTTAAATTTAGGACAGGAGCTCCACAAGGAGAGAGAGAAAAATATCTGGCACAGGGATCTTTTCTGAGACTGATACGCCAACCAAGGACCATGCATGGAGGTAACCTAGAACTCCTGCACAGATAGTAACCCATGGCAGCTCAGTGTCCAAGTGGGTTCCCTAGTAATGGGAACAGGGACTGCTTCTGACATGAACTCAGTGGCTGGCTCTTTGATCACCTCCCACTGAGGGGGTAGCAGCCCTTACCAGGCCACAGAAGACAATGCTGCCAGTCCTGATGAGACCTGATAGGCTAGGGTCAGAGGGAAGAGGAGGAGAACCTTCCCTATCAGTGGACTGAGGGAGGGGTGTGGGTGGAGAAGAGTGAGGGAGGATGGGATTGGGAGGGAACAAGGAAGGGGGCTACAGTTGGGATGCAAAGTGAATAAACTGTAATTAATAAAAATAAATTAAAAATTAAAAACACTTAAATTTCCCTAATGTAGAAAACTAAAAGAAATGGATCAATTTTTAGATGTATATGATCTATCAAAGTTAAACCAGGATGAGACAATTTAAACAGATCTACAACAAGCAGCAGGATTGAATCAGTAAATAGTAATAGTAACAATATTCTTCCTTGTTAAAAAACACAAAACTCCAGAAGGATTCACGGCAAAACTGACCTGATCTTTAAAGAAAACACTTCTTTTTTTCATGAAGCCAGTATTGTGTGTATACCAAAGCTAGATTAAAACGCATTTTTAAAAAGGAAGAAAATTACAGGCTGATCTCTCTAGTGAATATGGATGTAAAATTGCTCATACAGCACTTGCAAACAACATGTCAAAAAGATCATTCACCATCATCAAGTTAGCTTTATCCTAATAACAAGGGTGCTAGTTCAACATATGCAAATCAATAAATGTAAACATCACATAAATAGACTCAAGGACAATGATTATGACAGCAGGCACCAGATTTGTGAAAACTCCAGCCAGACAAAATGCCAATATGGAGAAGGTAAGATGATTAAAAAAAAATCCTATCACTGGCAGAGGAACTATTAGCACTTGAAACTGTTTGGAGAGGGAGGGTCAGTTGTCTGTAATGATATGTCCCTTCACAAATCTGCCATATGTAAAGGAAGGTTCCACTCCCAAGAATAGTTGGGCAACATAAATTGCACTTGCTAGGAAAAGAAAGATACATCAAAGTTGGGTGGGGAAGGATGGAAGAGTGATTATGGCAGGAATCAGGAAGCATGTGAAATTTCAAAATACACTGAAGAAGGCTGAGGGACTGAGCTTATGTTAAACATACACCACCAGAACCAGCTGAGATCCAGGAAAACAAATTAAGATAGCATAGCAAGACTTGAACTTTATGGCCTCATTACAGTTTGGACAGTAAATGTTCTCCCAAAATCATGTGTGGAAGCTTTAGTTGCCTCTGAGATGTCCAGGGGAGGAGCTTCTGGAAAGTGGGTGGGGTCATGAACACTGTTACTGAATCACTGGAATAATCCAATAGTGGCTTCAAGGTTCTCCCCGAAATGCTGGCAAGTGATAGAAACGTGAAGGTGTGTGGCCTTGAAAGCGGCAGGTCACTGCCAGTATGACTTAGGGCCCCTCTCCTGTACTTTCTGCTGCAAGAGGAAAAGAATATTCTGTGGTAATGTTTCAGCCCTGACTTAGGCCCACAGCCTCGTGATCAGCTGACTCTGCAGTGAAATCGTTAAACAGCGAGCCAAAACAAATCCTTCTTCCTTAAGTCATCGCAGGTGTTCTGTCAAAGCGACAAAAGGCTGGTGCAAAATCATCAAAGAAGGAGAATAAGAACAAAACAAAATAATATAACAACTTCAAGGAAACAAAATAGAACCACTAAAAAAAAGTGTCTTCTTTCAAAGAGGGAAAATGCAAGTTCAGATGATTTTACCACAGACTAATAAAAAAAAAATCAGATTCTGTGGCTGAGGTAGGAGGCAGAGCTCAACACACCCTCCTGGAAGAGCCACAGGCAGGGAAAAGGCTGGCTGAAATCCTACAGCAAGTGCTGGCCTGTACCAGTCTAACTTTCCTCCCCACCCGGCCTCCATCAAGTCACATAGAACTGTGTGCTGGAGGAAACACTTGAAAAGATGTTCACTGCATAAAGAAAAGTTCCTCCACAATATTCCTGACTCAAGTTGTTCTTAATGCAGTTTTTCCTGTTGACTACAACATAAAGATACTTCAGAGAAGCGATTACATGAAAGAAGTCAATACTGAATAGACAGAACGCCTTAAAAACACTCCAACAGATTATTATAAAACAAACAGGAAGCCAGGTGTGGTGGCACACACCTGGAATCCTAGTACTTGGGGAGGCAGAGACAGGCAGATCTCTGCGTTCGAGGCCAGCCTGGTCTACAAAGCGAATACAGGACAGGCAAAGCTACACAGAGAAATCCTGTCTTGAAAAACAAAACAAACAAACAAAACCCCAAATATGCAAAGCAGGATGCAAATGAGTTTGTATGGAAAAAACACTAGCTGTGTAATAATTGACCTTTCAGTAGTGGTTAAAGTTTGTTATGAATCAAAGGATTATTTCCCTGTTTTTTGCATTTCATTTTTTTTATTCACCAACACACATAAATACAAAAAAGAAAAACTGAGGGCACAAACAAAATTTATTCATAAAATAATGATTTAAACCAGGTCGGAATAGGACAGCCTTTCTTACAGTAATAAACACAACTCTACACCTTGGGAATTTATTTTTGGTAGAAAACAAAATGATAGAAACTGTTAAGATAATAAAAAGGTTGGCATATTAGTGAGAATAAATAAGTGCTAACCCCTTCAATTTGGAGTAAAAGGACTCCCGTGGAAAAACAAGAATTATACTTGGTTTCTCTTGATAAAAATAGGATTGCTTGAACAATGTAACATTGTGACATGGCAGAGAAAGCCCAACTACATGCGCAACCATTAAAGTAAGGATGAACACAAGAGACATGAACACATGATATTCACCATAATTCGTGACAGAATTAACAGATAAAACAGAGACGAATGGAAGGTGAATGGCATCAGAAGGTTAGTGGATAGATACACACAAATCTTTCATGCCTGATATTCTACTTTGACTGTACTACAGAAGATTTAAAGAAATGAATGCATACATTTTATATAAACATACACAGAGAGAATACACACACACAAACACACACTCATTCACTCACAACATAAAACCTCAATGAAATATTTAAATCTCTACGGACAAGATGAAACGATAAAACAGAGACACAAACCTTAGAACATTAACCATCAAATTCCCACATCCAGGGCCCTAACAAGGAAAGCGTATTTGTTGACATAGTTATTAAGAAGCCAATTGGCTCTGTCGTTTATTGGCAATGCAACAGGGATCAAGGTGCTTAAACCCCTGCAGAGAGACACTCAGTAGATTAGCTGAGTGGATCTGTGCCTGCAGGCCAGGGGCTGGCATGCAGTTTATGGCACCAAACCTGGCATTAGCTGGATGCTCTCAGCCTGACAGGCTGTACCATCACTGCAGAGCAAGCTCCGTAAGGACATGGCTCTTGGCTGCTCTGCTTGGTGATACACCTCCAGAACTTAGAACAAGGCCTGAGTATCAGGAAGGTTCAAGAAATATTTGTTTGTTTAAAAAAAAAGTGAGTTAACTACTAAATAAGCCATAAGGATCACAAACTTCAACTCTGGGCCATCTTGAAATATTAATGAAATGTTTCTTAAAGTCCGAAATGAATTAAGTTGTGTATGAACATCTGTAAGTACACTTATTATTTAAAAATACATTACTAAAATGCTTAGAGAACATCCTTGTGTCAGCTCAGCCCACTGGGCCTGCCTGACTTTATCTGGACAGCACTATATCCAATCTCCAGTCTTTCCTGCCCGCTCATTCTGTGCTCCAGCAGAGTCTGGTGAGTCCTGCACGCACAATTCTCCATCTCCAGGTTTGGCACCAGAGAGAGGCCTCTGTGCCATTATTGCTGAGTGTACCTGTATGCAATTTTCTCCATCTGCGTACAGCCAATCTCAGGCCTACCCTACACTACCTGTGCTCTGGGCCAGACCCTTGGCTCAATTAACAAAAAATAAAAAAATTAAAAAGAGGGCCCAAATTAGCTAGGTCAGAAACCAAAATGGGAATACTACAGCAGAAACCAAGGGAATATAGAATGTTATAAGTAAATATTTTAAAAACCTATACTCCATCCAGTTAGATAATTTAAAGGAAACAAGACGGTTCTAGATGCATCCCAAATCCCAAAGTTAAACCAAGAAGAGATCAACAACCTAAACAGATTTATAAAAAGGAGATAGAAACACTGATGGAAAGTCTTCCAAGACAAGACAAGACAAACAGTCCCAGACAGATTCACAGTAAATTTTTCCCTCTTTCAAAAAAGATCTACAACCAATACTTCTTAAATTTTTTTTGCTTTTTCGTTTTAATTTTTTTCACAATTTATTCATTATATATGTGTTTGAAGCCCCCTCCCTCAAATCCTTCCTCCCTCTTTCCTCCAACCCCCCTCACCTAGTCCACTGAAAATGGGAGTTCTCTTCTGCCACCTGCCCATAGCTTATCAAGTCTCATCACGACTGCCTGGATCCTCTTCCTCTGTGGCCTGGCAAGACTGCATGGCCAGGGGCAAGTAATCAAAGAACAGGCAATCGAGTTCATGACAGAGGCAACCCCTGCTCCCCACACCCAGAAATCCACATGGAGACTGAGCTGCCAATTGGCTACATCTGAGCAGGGGTCTATGTCCTCTCCATGCATGGTCCTTGGTTGGTGCATCAGTCTCTGCAAGACCCCCTGAGCTCAGATTTTTTAGTTTTGTTGGTCTGCTTGTGGGGCTCCTGTCCCCTCCATGTCCTTCTATCCCCCCTTCTTCCGTAAGACTCCCTGTGCTCTGCCCAGAGTTTGGCTAAGAGCCTCAGTATCTGTATCGATCCCCTGTTGGGTGGAGCTTTTCAGAGGACCCTCTAGAGCAGGCTCCCATCCTGTCTCCTCTCTTCCACTGCTTCTGGTGTCTATCCTGTTTGGCATTCTGAATGAGATTCAAGCATCCTCAAGATCCAGCTATAGCTCTCCTGGGCATGTACCCAAAAGATGCCCCGCCATTCAACAAGGACGTGCTCAACTATGTTCATAGCAGCTTTATCTGTAACAGCCAGAATCTGGAAACAACCCAGATGTCTCTCAACGGAGGAATAGATGCAGGAATTGTGGCACATTTACACAACGAAATACTACTCAGCTATTAAAAACAAAGAAATCATTAAACTTGCAGACAAATGGATGTAACTAGAAAAGATCATCCTGAGTAAGATAAGCCAGAAACAGAAAGACAGGTATGGTATATACTCACTTATAAGTGGATATTAGCCATACTATAGGATAATCATAATAGCCATAATAAAGGATAGTCATACTAAAATCTACAGAACTAAAGAAGCTAAACACCAAGGAAGACCCTAGGGAGGATGCTTAAATCTTAAATTATTTTCTAAAGTAGAAAGAATTAGAAGGAGCACATTCAAATTCCAAAACCAGGCAAAGACACTGAAATGAGGGCCTGGTGACACACGCCTTTAATCCCAGCTGAGGAGGCAGAGGCAATATGGAAATCTGTGAGTTCCAAGACAGTCTAGTCTATATAGTGAGTTCTAGGACATCTAGAGCCATGTAGAACCTGGTTTCAAAAAAACACAACAAATAAAAAGATACAACAACAACTACTACTACAGATCAGCATCCCTGACTTACATGGATGAAAAAGTTTTCAATATAATACTTGCAGGCAGAATACCGGCATAGCATAAAAAGACCATCCACTGCACTTTATCCAGTAGATGCAGGGATGGTACAACTTACGGAAATCAATAAACATTAGGAATCACACAGATGGACTTAAAGACAAAAACCACATGATTATCTCAACAGATGTATAAAAGCTTCTTGGCAAAATCGAACATGATGAATGTCTTAAGAGAGAGTAGGATTGGAAAGAACATACCTCAGCATAATAAAGGGTATATATGACAAAGCCAGCCAACAGTATCTTAAATGCATGAAACCAGACCAATCATTATCCTCACAGCACCACCTAAAGCAATTAAGAAAAGGACACTGAAAGGGTTAAAAATAGATGAAGAGCTATAGGAAATTATTGCCTGCTGAGAGAGGGAGAACTTGTCTTCTCCATGAAAGAGCCTCTAATACCTTTAGGTAACTCTAAAACATACCTATGTGCAAACACTAAATGGACTCAGCAGGCTGTGTGTGTGTACACATGTACACATGTAAACATATATGTAACAATAATGATTAAAGAAAAAGAGCTAGAACCATGGTGGTACGCCCCTTTAATCCCAGCACACGGAAGGCAGAGGCAGGTGGATATCGGTGAGTTCTAGGCCAGCCTGGTGTACTTACACATAATAGAATTATAGAATTAATAACTAATGTAAAAACGCATTCTTGGAGAAAATAATTGGGACCTGACATACCTAAACACATGGGAGAAAGTACAAATATAAAATGAATACAGAAGAATGAGGAATACAGATGGCATTTTCAAAGAATCTAAACAACCACTGCTTGATAACAGTGAGCCTGAACATCTCAATGATATCAGGGATCTTCCACAAAATTGAAAAACAACTCTTATTCAAATATACCTAAAGTTGTAAAAACAAATTTAACATAAAGTTATTGAAGATTTTATACTTCAAAAGCTCTTGATCAAAATAGTTTTATTGGAATATCATTCAAACACTATGGAACATAATACTATTTTGCTATGTAAGGCTCTCCAGACACAGTAAAGTAAGCGTAATATGGAACATTAAAGAGAGAAAGGGAGAGGGAGATAGGGCAGAGGGATGGCAGGGGAGAAAGAAGAGAAAGAGATCTAGGGGCTATGAAAATAGTTTAGCAGGTAAAGGATCTTGCTACTAAGCCTGACCACCTGAATTTTACTCCTGGATCCCAAAAGCTGACGGAGAAAATTGACTTCCTCACGCCATTTTCTGACCTCCATACATGAACTGTGGTGCTTGCACCCCGCGACAAATACAAGCACATAATGAACAATGTAGCCTCAACTCAAAAGCACCACAGATAAGACATTTTAGCCATAAAACTGTGAAACTCTAAGTCAAAGAGGGCAGCCTGAGGCTTAGCAACTAGCAGGAGTACCTCACCTGGTGCTCTGAGAAGGTGCACCGACAACTTAGAGGGCTGAAAGTTAATATGGGAACTGATCATTTGGAATCACTTGGAATAAAAAAATAAAAACTTGGAAAATTGTTAGCAATATATACAAGAGTGGTTCACTTACATGTCCCATCATTATCAATCTCAACTGAAGAGTAAAGGTACTGTATAAAATAAACATCAGAGGCATTCCCACTGAAACCAGACTCAACCAGGGCTGAATCCTGGTAATGGCATGAGCTCCCGACTATTCCAAGAACCCTATTCTGTACCGTAAGAAACAAGTACGTGTTTATTCAAAAGAAGATACACTTCTCATCACACATAAACTAGAGGTGGATACTTATGTTACAAAATCTAAGGTAATAAAACATTGAACCAGAGAATTAAGATTATTTAAGTACGCTCACTGTACACACACACACCTGCACGAAACAAAACACCAGTTATAGGAAATCTATAAGGAAAAGCAAATCAAAACAAAAGACCTTTCATGCCTGGAAAGTGGCAAACAAAAGGAGCATAAATTACTCCTAGGGAACAGATAGTAGCCAGGCACAATGGCTCTCTCTCATGACTGTAGCATTTGAGAGGGCGAGGTGCAAGGATAAGGAGTTCAAGGTTCTTGACAGCTACTTACTCAGCCTGAGTTACCTGGGATTCTTTCCCAAACCAAAAACCTACAACCAAACAAAAAGCAGAGACAGAGACAGACAGGAAGAAGAAGAAGAAAAAAAAGAAAGCAGAAGAGTAGTATACTAGAAAGCACAAAAACTGAAAAATAGTAACATACCCGATTACTAAATGTAAAACTCAACTTCTATAACTTATTTAGTTATGTACTTTGAATTTATTTTTGTGTATGGATGTTTTGCCTGTGTACCGTGTGAGTGGCAGGTGCATAAGAGGACCAGCAGAGGGAGTCAGAAGCCCTGGGACTGGAGATACAGGCTGTTGTGAGCCACCACAGGGGTTCTGGAAAGCAAGGCCAAGTCCCCTGCTCACTGAGCTGTATCTCCAGCTCTGAAAACTCTAGTTTTAGAGTGTTAATTCTCTTTCACTTTAAGATGTGGGGGAAAAAAAAACTCCAGGCAAAATCTCAGTAGAATATTCATTTAATCTAAGTTAAAATAACACTATCACTAATTAACAGTTATTTTGCTTTAAAGATTAGAGCAGAAGGGAGCAATAAACATTAGGAACCAACATTTTTAGACAAGCCTGTTAATTACTCCTAATAGTGAAAAATGTTGGGGGAAAAGTGCGAAATGATTACATGATCATAGCCAGGGTTTGGGGATTTAAGCTCAGCTGGTTGAGGGCATACCTCACATGTAGTCAGCACTGTCTGCCATGCCTAGCGCTGCATAAACTGAGCATGGATGTGGTGATGCATGCCTGTAATCCCAGCACTATGCAAGATGGAGGCAAAAAGCTTCAGAAGTTTAAGGTCATCTTTGCCTACGTAGCACGTTATGTCAGCCTGGGACATGAGATACAGTCTAAAATAGAGGTGATTATTGCTGAAAGCATCACATTAAATAAAACTGATATATAGAACTGAT
>JAQQSO010007389.1:0-10656 GCA_028658305.1 Pachyuromys duprasi | reverse complement strand
ATATATGCAAAAATAATGATTAAAATAATCTATTAGAGACTGAGGGAATGGAAAGAGTTGGAGGGAGGGGTTTCGGTGAGAAAGGGAAGAGGAAAATGATACATGTAAAATTTAAATTAAAATACATAAACATAAATTAGAAAAATTAATGTATTAAAATATCTTGGTATAACACAAGTAATAAATGAAGACATGTATTGTTATTTGAAAAGATTTTGTGTCTATGTATATGTTTATTTGTACATATACATGTGCTTAGCATAAGTGTAGAGTCTTATGTGTGATAGAAAGCACAAAGATAAAAAGACAGAAAAATGGATATTAAAAATAATTCTTAGATCAAAAATTTAAAAACTGAACAGGAAAGAAATTTCAGGAAATAATTCATGGGAGGGAACAGTGATAGAGCCAGTCAGAATGTCAAGCTGTTATTTGTAAACAGAATCACTATAAAGTTAAGTAGCTAGAGAAAAAATACAGTTGAGTCGAGATATTGTCTATTGATTGAAATGTATAATTTTTCTAAAAGTCAATTGAGCTTTCAATTCTAAATGTTGTGGGATTTTATTAGATAACATAGTTGATTTTCAAAGTCTGTTGGCTTTCTCAAAGTCTAGTCATATACACTTTTAAATGACAGACATTCTAAGACAGACATAATTAGATTTATAGTTACACATCTGAAATGGGAAACTGAAAGATTGTAGGCACCTTTAATACACAGTGTTTACTTCCACAAACATTTTCAGTTTCTCTTGCAAGGATTTTTACCCTACTTACATAATCAATTTACAAAGGATGCAGGGGTCATATTTGACTCTGCTTGGCTGTATTTTCTCCTCCAGAATGATCATATTATTAGGAAGAAGCTCACTTTCACAACTTCTTGTGTTCAGCATCACAGAAGTACATAACACATGACTTCTCATGTACAGTAGCACAAGAGCACATACACATGACTTCTCATGTACAACCTCACATAAGCACATCCACATGACTTTCCAGTTAAGGCACCACAGAAGCACATACACAGGACTTTGCATGTACAGTACCGGTTTCAGTTAATTTGACATTTGACTACACTTTAGATAAATGTCCATATTCAGCAGTAATTAGGTGTACTTCAGTAACTTCTTCATTGTTATTTAATACTTCCCAGGAGAATTTGATTCACCTTTTGTTTATGTTTATTAAAATGTGTGCATGATATTTGTAAACAAGTGTCAGACACTCCTGCTGAATAAATATTGAAGGAGATGATTACAACAATATTTATAGATCCAAATGTTGTGTAGGACACAACATCGTCTTTCCACATATTCTCATATTGCCAAAATTGGGAAAATATCTCACAATACTATACACATTAAAAGATGAGTTGTATACTTCATGGTTTAATTCTAAAGTACAAACAGTAAGATCATCTTTAGGCATAACTAGGTAATTTTATTCTGATGAAGTTGAAATACTGTCATCTATCTGTAATTCAAAACATTCAAAGGTTTGAGGTATAATCACAAAATCTGCATTGGGGCATCTGAGATAAGAAGAGGTGAGCCTGTCCTCATACGTCATGTTCCATCACATTTCCAGGGTTTGGTTGTTTAAATCAGCTGTGTAATTCTTTCTCATAATTAAATCTAATTCTCTGACAGTATCTGAGGGATAAGACAGCAGTGTCAGCACAGCGACCAGGAGACTGAACTGTGGGACCTAAAACACCTGTATTTGTGATTGCCAGTTGAGAGGAAATCCTACGGTGAGGAAATCAAGGGAGAAGGTCCTTAGGACACCCGGTCAGTCCCCGGAAAATGTTCAGGTGACCGGTGGGTGCACATCTGCTAGCCTTGATCTGAGTTTGCAGCCTCCCTCGGAACCTCCAGTTGCCACCCCGTACTGAAATACACAGTCTCCAATCCAGACTAAGGCACCCCCAGGTACCATCCCAGACCACAGTGCACAGCCTCTGGCTCAGAAGGAGGCGCCAAGTCTCCAGACCAGAGCAGAACCCATAGGTGCTGGCCTAGACCGTAATGCAGCCTCCAAACTAGAGCAGAGTACTTGGCTGTTGGCCCAAACAGGAGCACAGAACCTCCAGACCAGAGCAGACCCTTAGCTGCAAGCCTAGGTCTGAGTGCAGAGCCTCCAGACCAGAGCTGAGCCCTTAGCTGCAGGCCCTGACCAGAGCATGGAACCTTCAGATCAGAGTGGCACCCCAGCTGCAATCTCAAACTGGGACACTCAGCCTCTGGCACAGAGTGAGGTGGCGAGCCTCCAGACCAGAGTAGAGACCAGCCTGCAGTGCTCACAGCTTCTAGCACAGAGCATAGAGCTGGGCATACAGAGCCCACAACAGAGTACATGTCCTGCCCGCAGTGTCACCCACCGACTTCAGAGTTGAACCTGCTGAGCCCGCCACAGAATGAAGACCACTGGGTATTCAGGAAACCTGCGCAGGTGGTTGGTGCCCACAATATGTGCTTGCTAACTGCGCTAGCACCCTCACCCCCTCCTGAACTTGCTCCCAAATGCCATAGCCCAAGCATCTACAGTCTCTAGCACTCCCCTTCAAGAAACCTTCCAAGCACACTTGCGCAGGCACACTAGCACACAATCAGGGACCAGGCAAGGCTGCCCATTGTCTCCATATCTCTTTAACATAGCATTTGAAGTCCTAGCTAGAGCAAAAAGACAACTAAAGGAGATCAAAGGGATACAAATTGGAAAGGAAGAAATCAAAGTATCACTATTTGCAGACAATATGATAGTATACATGAGCGATGCCAAAAATTCAAACAGAGAACTCCTTCAACTGATAAACACCTTCAGCAAAGTGGCTTGATACAAAACCAACTCAAAGATATCAGAAGCCCTCCTGTACACCAAAGACAAAAGGGCCAAGAAAGAAATTAGGTAAACAACACCCTTCACAACAACCAATAATATCATAAAGTACCTTGGAGTGACTTTAACCAAACAAGTGAAAACTTGTTTGAAAAAAAATCTTCAAGTCTCTTAAGAAAGAAATTGAAGAAGATATCAGAAGATGGAAAGATCTCCCGTGCTCATGGATTGGTAGGATTAACATAGTGAAAATGGCCGTTCTGCCAAAAGCAATCTACAGATTCAATGCAATTCCCATCAAAAAACCAACACAATTCTTTACAGACCTTGAAATAAAAATTATCAACTTCATGTAGAGAAACAAAAACCTCAGAATTTCCAAAACGATCCCTTACAACAACAGATCATCTGGAAGTATCTCCATCCCTGACCTCAAGCTGTACTACAAAGCAAGAGTAAGAAAAACTGCATGGTATTGGCATAGAAACAGAATAGTGGATCAATGGAACTGAAAAGAAGACCCAGAAATAAACCCACACACCTATGGAAGCTTGATTTTTGACAAAGAAACCAACAACATGTAATGGAAAAAAAGACAGCATCTTCAGTAAATGGTGTTGTTCCAACTGCATATCTATATGAAAAAAATGAAAATAGATCCACATTGATCACCTTTCACAAAAATAAAGTCCAAGTGGATCAAAGACCTCAACAGAAAACCCAGACACATTAAATCGGTTAGAAGAAAAAGTGGGGAAGACTCTTGAACTTATTAGCACAGGAGATTACTTCCTGAACAGACCATCATCAGCACAGGCTGTAAGATCAACAATCTATAAATGGAACCTCATGAAACTGAAAAGCTTCTGTAAAGCAAAAGATACCATCATCAAACAAAATGACAGCCTACAGACTGAGAAAGGATCTTCACCTACCCTATATCTGACAAAGGGCTAATATCTAGTATATGTAAAGAACTCAAGGAGTTAAATAGCAACTAATTAATTAATCCAATTAAATAATGTGTTACGGAGCTAAACAGAGAACCCTCTGTAGAGGATTGTAGAATGCAGAAAAACACTTAAAGAATTTTTCAAAGTCTTTAGCCAGCAGGGAGATGCAAATCAAATCGACCCTGAGATTTCACCTTGCATCCATCAGAATGGCTAACATCAAAATCTCAAGTGACAACACATGCAGGAGAGGTTGTGGAGAAAGGGGAATCCTCCTCCATTGCTGGTGGGAATGCAAACTTGTACAACCACTCTGGAAATCAATTTGTTGCTTTCTCAGACAATTAGGGATAGTGCTTCCTAAAGATCCAGCTATACCACTCTTAGGAATATATCCAAAAAATGCTCAAGTTCACAACAAAGACATTTGTTCAACCATGTTCATATCAGCTTTAGCATAATATCCAGAACCCAGAAACAACTGAGATATCCCTCAGTCGAGGAATGGATACAGAAATTATGATACTTTTACACAATGGAGTACTACTCAGCATTTAAAAATGAGGAAATCATAATTTGCAGGCAAATGGTGGGATCTAGAAAAGATCATCCTGAGCGAGGCATCCCAGAAGCAGAAAGAAACACATGCTATATACTCACTTATATAGACCTATAAGATAGCATGAACATACTGAAATCTATACATATAAAGAAGATAAACAAGAAAGAGGACCCCGGGTAAGATGATCAATCCTCACTTAGATAGACCAATGGGATGGACATTGAATGTAGGAGAAAAAAAGCAACAGGACAGGAGCCTACCACAGAGGGCCTCTGAAAACTATAAAACAATGTATCAAAGCAGATATTAAGACTTACAACCAATCCCTTGGCAGAGTGCAGGGAATCATATGAAAGATGGGGGTGTTATTAAGACTTGGCAAGGAAAAGAGCTCCACAAAGAGCAAATAGATCAGGGTACAGGGGTCTTTTATGAGACTGGTTTCACAACCAAGGACCATGTATGAATATAACCTGAAACCCCTGCTGGGATATAGCCCATGGTAGCTCAGTATCCAACTGGGTACCCTAGTAAGGGGAACATGGACTATTTCTGTCATGAACTCAATGGCTGGCTTCTCTTTCCCCCCTCCCGGCTCCCCTCCCCCACTCCCGGTGTTAAGAGCAGCCTTTCCAGAACCCAGAAGAGGACATTACACCCAGCCCTGAAGAGACCTGATAAGCTAGGGTCAGATGGAAGGGGAGGAGGTCCTCCCCTATCAGTGGACTTAGAAAGGGCCAAGGAGGAGATGAGTGAGAGATAGGGAGAATGGGCAGGAATGAGAGAGGGGGCTATGGCTGGGATACAAAGTACATAACCTGGGATTAATATAACAATAAATACATTTAAAAAAATCTACTTCTCTATAGTAAATCTACTTATCTGAAGTATAATAACACTAAAACTGTAGAAAAGCCAACAAATAAGTCAGTGTTAACCCATGTCAGAATCTGATGCCATAGATTCTCACCAACATTACCCAGGCTCTGAAAGAGGACAAAAACAACAGACACGCTCAAGTAAATAGGGGAAAACCCCAGGGATCTCAACAATACACAAAGAACTGAATGTTTCTCAGGAGTGTTGACAGTGGGAGAAATAGTCTTCCGCAGGAAAGAGCTTGCCAATTTATTGTTCAATACCAAACAGTCAGCCCTGGAAACCAGCAGGAACATATACAGACACAGATACATGTATGTGTGTGTGTATTTATTTCTTTATATGCATATATATATATATATATATATATATATATATATATATAAGCATGGAGAAACACATGATAAAAAGAGATCACTAATTTAAAAGGGAAAAAATGTGGTACCTGGGAGTCTTTTCCATGAGCAAAGGAAAAAAATAATGTAATTATGTTATTTCAAGAATAAAGGGAGTAATAATAAAGTAATTCTGTATTAATATTATAATCTTGAAGTTTATGACTTAAATTCAGGGCTTTATTTGTTTTAGTAGCTCCAAATTCATCAATGTCATATACATTTTATAATTCTTATAAAGATTTTATACAATAAAAATACATGCTGTTTTAAAAGAAACTGAAAATTTTAATTTGTTGCTTTTTGTTTATTTGTTTGGTTGGTGTTACCCATTAGGGCATGTAAATTGAGTTGATCAGTTGAACCCAGTAGCTCTGCAATAACCTGGTCAACTAGTGTGATTTTCCCTCAAAAAAGGAAAAAAAAAAGCTATAAAAAGTGTTGCCATTTAAAAATATGAAAAATGAACAATACAAATGGAATTTAAATGTTGGTATAAAAGCAAAGGAAACACTTTATGACAATTGTTGGGTAGAGGCAAGCTCCTGTCACTGCTTAATACTTCCAATCCTGTTCAATTTCACATCTGCCTTTTAACTGACACATTGGAGCTCCACAGTCTTTGACATGTGGAATCTCTGCATGTATCAGTGGTGAAAATGAATTTCCCCCTCTTTCAGTTTCCCTTCTTTTACAGCAATTGTTACAAGAGAAACAGTCACAGGAGCCTTGAAAAACGGAATTGAGGAACCACAGCAAGGTGGGGTGGGAACAGGTAGGTGTTTGATTTCAAAGAATAGAATGATTCAACCTTCTCCCAGTGTGTTTGCCTTAGGTAAACCTTGTTATTTTTGACAAAGAAAAATATAACAATGTGTTTGACATAAAGACCACAGTATTTTACATCTATTGTTAAAACACAAAGCATATCATTACTCATTATTAGGAGGGATGAAGATAAATTTAAATCCTCTCTTAAATAAACAGTATTTCATATATACTAAAATTTACTGGAGAATAGAAAAGAAAAAGAAATTATTTTAATTGTAAAGTCAAAGTCAAAGAATGGGCCTTCTGAGACAGCCAGAGTGTGTTTGACACAAAGCCAGACAACCTGACTTCAATTCCTAGTCAGAGCATAGAGACTAGATGTTTCTCTCTGACCTTCATATTCATGCTGTGTCATAGGCACAAAGACATGTTCACACCAACACAGGCACATTTAAATATGCAATCACACACATACACAGTGCAAGTCATTCTGCATATTTGTTTTTAATGAATGTGTGTGTAGGGTTGAGCTGGGGATCTTATGCAATGAATGGGGGCTACTGGCATTTGATAGTTCTAGGTAGTCCATGCATTAAATTGAACATTGCTAACAATAGTCCTAACTTCCCTCGATAAACAACACCATCATTTTGCTTTGAGGTAATTGGTATGGGAAATCATTGGGCGTAAGATCTATAATGATACTGTGCTGATTTTCCCTTCTCACCAGTGCAAAAGGAACGAGTGAATAATGACTGCTGACAGTCATCCACCAATTCCCTTTGAAGTCTGTATAGTGAGCATAAACTAAGATGCATACAAAATTTAACTGCTAGAATTTGTATTTAACTAGTAATCCCTAAGGGCCCATTGTGGTTACTGTCTAGTTCCTATTTCCTGAGCCTGTGTTAGCACTTATTTCTAGCTAATGATATTGCTGAGTCTTTATAATTGGCTTAATTTACTAAAAACTTTCACTTGGCACATGGATGCAAGTGAAATTAAGTCTGACATTTACTGCCCATTTTACCATGCCTTAAATATGATTTGTTTTTAATAACACATAGTGTCCATGGTTGTATTAGTTTTTTTTTTCTTCACACAAGGTTCAGAACTCTAACAGCTTTTTATTTGGGTACAAAACTCCCCAAAATTTAGCTAAAATGTTTATTAATTGATTCAAATAGGTCTAATATTTTCTAGTATCTTAAAATTATTGATTTATCTTTGTTGCCATTCATTAACTCTATTGACTTTACTTTTGTTTTTGACATTATAATTACAACATTTCCCCCTCCCTTTATTCCGTCAAAACCCTCCAATATACCATTCCTGACTCTCCTTCATATTCATGGCTTCATTTTTTATTGTTATTGAATTCATATATGTGCATGTATATATGTACATGTATGCACATATATTCATAAATATAACCTGCTAAATCCTTGTGTGTGTATATATATATATATATATACATACATATTTTTAGATACATTAAAAGAGTTATTTATCTTTAATAGCTGAGAAACATCTGGGCTTTATCTTGATTTTCTTTTTGTTGCATCTTTACTTATTCTTACATTAGAGCCTGTTTGTATCACATACAGTGTCTATGTGGACTTTTCATCATGATCTTAAAGCTGCTGCAAGACAAGCAAGACTGTGGAATTGAGCAGATCAATGTCCAAGAGGGTTCCCCCAATAAAGGGAACAGGGAACATCTCTGACATGAAATCATGGGCTGTCTTTTTGATCACCTCCACCTGAGGGGTGGGGTGAGGAGCCTTGCCAGGACACAGAGGAAGACAATGCAGCCAGTCCTGAAGAGACCTGATACACTAGGGTCAGATGGAAGGGGAAAAGGCCTGGGAGAGGGCCATAGGAGAAGAAGAGAGATTGAGAATAGGGTTGGGAAGGGATGGCAGAGGGGAAAGCTGGGATCCAAAGTGAATAAATTGTATTTAATATAAAAATAAAAATTAAAAAAATTCCCTCACTTTTTGACAACTGTTTCCAGTAGTTCTATAATGAGACTCAATAGTGAACAGAACATAAACTTCTTATTGCTTTCTTTCTGATCATCATATTGATCCTTGTCATGTGTCAGGCATAGGCTGTTTAATCAACCAATCAGATAGAAAATGATTTTTTAAAGATATCATTTTCTCACATTAGAGTTCAAGCTAGTCAAACATTTTTGAATATTTGTGTTTGGGAAATCACTTGAGTTTTTTTTTTCTTTTTTTGTCTTAAATTTTTCCTTTTAAATTTTTATTTATTATTTATTACAATTTATTCACTTTGTATCCCAGCTGTAACACCCTCTCTTGTGGCCTTCCAGCCCTATCCTCCCTCCCTCTTGTCCTCCCATGTCTCTCCTCAAGTCCACTGATAGGGGAGTGGACTTTCATCTGACCCAAGTCTATCAGGGATCATCAGGGCTGGCTGCACTGTCTTCCTCTGTGGCCGGTAAGGCTCCCCCACCCCTCAGGGGGGAGGTGATCAAAGATCCAGCCACTGAGTTCATGTCAGAGACAGCCCTTGTTCCCCTTACTAGGGAAAACCAGTTGGAGACTGAGCTCCCATGAGCTACATCTGTGCAGAGGTTCTAGCTTATCTCCAAGCATGGTCCTTGGTTGGAGTATAGTCTCTGTAGGCCCCTCGGTCCAGATATTTTGGCTAGGTTGTTCTCCTTCTGGAGCTCCTGTCACCTCCAGGTCTTTTTCTCTCCCCTTTCTTCAATAAAATTCCTTGCACTCTGCCCAAAGTTTGGCCATGTGTCTCAGCATCTGCTGTTATACCCTGCTGTGTAGAGTCTTTCAGAGGTCCTCTGTGGTTGGCTCCTGTCCTGTTTCCTGTTTTCTCCCTTTTCCGATGTCCGTCCTATTTGCCTTTTTGAATGAGGATTTATCATCTTACCCAGGGTCTTCCTTCATGATTAGCTTCTTTAGGGGTACAGATTTTAATATGTTTATCCTATATTATATATCTAACATTCACTTATCAGTGAGTATATACTCTTTGTGTCTTTGTGCTTCTCGGATAATCTCGGTTAGGATGATCTTTTCTAGTTCCCACCATTTGCCTGCAAATTTCATGATTTCCTTGTTTTTTGCCTAGGCTGCTCTCCTTGTGGACCTCCTGTTACCTCCAGGTTTTTTGGTCTGCCTTTTTTTCATGAGATTCACTGCACTCCACCCAAATTTTGGCTATATGTCTCAACTTATGCTTAGATACCCTGATCATTACAGTCTTTTAAAGGCCCTCTATGGTAATCTCCTGTCCTTTTCCCTGTCTTCTTCTGTTTCTGATGTCTATCTCATGAGTGAGGATTGAGCATCTTCCCTAGGGTCCTCCTTGTTGTTTAGCTTCTTTAGGTCTGTAGATTTTAGTACAATTATCCTATAGTATATGTCTAATATCCACTTAAAAGTGAGTGTACACTATGTGTGTCTTTCTATTTCTATTTTACTTCATTCAGGATGTTCTTTCTCAGAAAATTAGGAATAGTAGTCCATTAATATATATCTATATCACTCCTACTCATATATCTGAAATATGCTCAACTATGCAACAAGGACATTTGTTCAACCATGTTCATAGCAACTTTATTTATAATAGCCAGAGTCTGGAAACAACCTCAGCCAAGAAATGGATGCAGAAATGGTGGTATATTTGCACAATGTAATACAACTCAGCAATTAAAAATAAAGAAATCATAAAATTTGCAAGCAAATAGATGGAACTGGAAATCACTTGATTTTTCCTGGAAATAGATTATTGCAGTGCCTGTGAAGCTCAGGGAGCAGTTACATAAATGAAGAAATCTTTTGTTTTGTTTTGTTTTTATTTTTATATCAATCAGAGGTTAGGTACTTTGCATCCCCAGCATAGCCCCCTCCCCCCTTCCCTGCCACTCTCCCCATCCCTCCCTCATCTCCTCCCAGCCCACTCCAAGTCCACCTACAGGGGAGGATCTCCTCCCCTTCCATTTGACCCCAGTTCATCCTGTCTCCTCAGGGCTGGCTTCAATGTCCTCCCCTGGGGATCTAGACAGGCTGTTACTCCCTGGCGTTTATGGGGGAGAGAGTCAAAGAGCCAGCCATCGAGTTCATGTCTGAAACAGTCCCTGTTCCCCTTACTAGGGTCTTCAGTTGGATATTGAGCTACTATGGGCCACTTCTGAGTGGGAGTTCTAGGACATATCCATACATGGTCCTTGGTTGGAGAAACTGTCCCATAGAAGACCCCT
>JAQQSO010007388.1:0-10656 GCA_028658305.1 Pachyuromys duprasi | reverse complement strand
CTCAATGTCCTTAGCCATCAGGGAGATGCAAATCAAAACGACCCTGAGATTTCATCTTACACCCACCAGAATGGCTAAGATCAAAAACTCAAGTGACAGCACATGCTGGAGAGGTTGTGGAGAAAGAGGAACCCTCCTTCATTGCTGGTGGGAATGCAAACTTATACAACAACTCTGGAAATCAATTTGGTGCTTTCTTAGACAATTAGGAATAGTGTTTCCTCAAGACCCAGCTATACCACTCCTAGGCATATATGCAAAAGATGCTCAAATACACAACAAGGACATTTGCTCAACTATGTTTGTAGCTGCTTTATTCCTAATAGCCATAATCTGGAAACAACCCAGATGTCCTCAGTTGAGGAATGGATACAGAAATTATGGTACTTTTACACAATGGAATACTACTCAGCAATTAAAAAGAAGGAAATCATGAAATTCGCAGGCAAATGGTGGGACCTGGAAATGATCATCCTGAGTGAGGTATCCCAAAAGCAGAAAGAAACATACGGTATATACTCACTTATATAGACCTATAGGATAGGAAGGTCATGCTGAAATCTATACACCTAGGGAAGATAAACAAGAAGGACGACCCAGGTTGGGATTATTAATGCTCGCTTAGATGGACGAACAGGATGGACATTGAATGTAGGAGAAAACAAGCAGCAGGACAAGAGCCTACCAAAGAGGGCCTCTGAAAGACTCTACATAGCAGTGTATCAAAGCAGATATCAAGACTCACAACCAAGCCTTCAGCAGAGGGCAGGGAATAAAATGAAAATAGGGGGAGTTAGTAAGACTTGGTAAGGACAAGAGCTCCACAAAGACCAAATAGATCAGGGCACAGGGGTCTTTATGAGACTGTTTCTCCAACCAAGGACCATGTATGGATATAACCTAGAACCCCTGCTTGGGTGTGGCCCATGGTAGCTCAGTATCCAACTGGGTACTCTAGTAAGGGGAACAGGGACTATTTCTGTCATGAACTCAGTGGTGCCCAGGATTAACAGCCTAGCTAGATCCCCGAAGAGGACGTTGCAGCCAGCCCTGAAGAGACATGATAAACTAGGGTGGATGCAAGGGGAGGAGGTCCTCCCCTATCAGTGGACTTGGAGGGGGACAGGTAGGAGATGAGGGAGGGATAGGGAGAGTGGCAGGGAATGAGGGAGGGGGCTACGAATGGGATACAAAGTACATAACCTGTGATTAATATAAAAATAAATAAATTACACTTAAAAACATTTGAGCAAGCCAGTAAGCAGCACACATACATATGTGTAACATATATGTACATATAAGTATACATATATCAAGACTTTTTAAAAGAAGGACACAAATTTAGAGATGGAGTGCATGTGAGTATTGGGATGCAGGAAAGAGAAGGAAGAACTATACAATTATATTATAATTTTACAACAAAAATTATAAAATTTAAGCTGGGTGGGATGGTGCATGCCTGTAATCCCAGTACTCAAGGAGGCAGAGACAGGCGATCTCTGTGAGTTCTGGCCCAGCCTGGTCTACAAGGTGATTCCAGGACAGCCATGGATACACAGAGAAACCCTTTCTCAAAAAACAAACAAAAAAATCATAAAATGTAAAACTATAAAGAAAATGTATCTCTTTATTTCTCAGGTGAAAACTAAAGGTGTTCAGTGTAACAGTCTAAATTTGTTGTTGCATTCAACAGACAAAATGACTGTGTTAAATTATGTGCACTTCCAAACCTTTGCTCTCCCTTTCTGTGCTTAATTTGTCACATGATGGCCCCAGGGCAGGGTGGCCTTTTAGTGGTGCTTTTCTTTGTTAGATTGCTAGCTCTGCGCACAGAGCACGCACAGCTTACACCAAGTTCGCAGCCTCTCCCATCTGCCGAAAGGCTGATTAGTACTGTAGATGCTAGCTAACCTACTGTTGGAAGAAATAAGATGACTATTAGCTTATTTAATAGTCTATCCTAAATGCCACCCCATCAGGAATGTACTCTGTTGAACATACTGTGTTGAAAACATAAAGGGACAGGTTTCAGTCTTCTGTGATGTCAGAGGGTGTAATTAGCCAAGTGTGCTGGTTACTTTGTGTTAATTTGACATGAACTGTAGTTGCCCGGGAAGAGAAGCCTTGGCTGAGGATTTGATTCCATCAGATGGGCCTATAGTCATGTCTGTGGAGGTGTTTTCTTGTTAAATGTTTGATATGGGATGGCGCAGCCCACTGAGAGTGGTAACGGCCTAGGCAAGTGGCCCTGAGTTGTTTAGGAAAGCAGGCTGAGCAGGCCATAAGGACCAAACCAGTAAGCAGCACTCCAGCGCAGCCTCTGCATCAGTTTTTGTCTTTAGGTTCCAGCCGTTAATCCTACCCTGACTTCTCTCAATAACAGAATGTGATTGGAAAGTGTGAGCCAAATAAACTATTTCCTCCCCCCAAGCTGCTTTAGGTTCTTATGTATTATCACAGCAACAGAGAAGCAAAGTAGGACACCAGGCAATCCCAATTTCCCTCAATAGTGTGACTATTGATAATCACAGATTACTAATACTAACTTTCAGAGTACACATTATATACCATGCAGATAAAAATTATACATATATTACACACATGTGCACTCACATGCACACACTCAACGCTTGCACATGCAAACACATGTACACGCACATGTTTGAAGTTCACAGAATGGCTACAAAAGAGTTAAAAAGGTCCCAGAGTTCAAGAAGGCTTTCCTGAAGGCAAAGATTGAGAGCTGGTACAAATGCCAGGAATCACGACAGGTGGTTTTAAGTGAGACACTCAAGGCACAGAGTCAGGAAGCAGGACTGGGCCTTAGCAAAGAAGCAAGCTGTGGCTGTACTCCATCTTCCAGGAGCAGACAAATGGACAGACAGATGGACAAGGTTCCTACAGATGGACACACAGATGGATTGTCCAAGTGGGCCATGTTCAACAGTGGAGACCATAGTGAGCTGAATCCCTCGGAGTTTTCTGCCCATCCCTGGACAGATGTTCCGTGCAGTCAGATGGCATGTTGGTGGGGTGATAGACACTGCACTGATTTCTTGCTAGTTCTGTTTCGTTTCGTTCTACATTGTCCAGGTGGGGATGCTGCACCCTCTCTTGGTCTGGTGCGTTTGGTAAGTGTGGGACCTGATGTTGCTGACATTGACTCGGTGTGACCATGTCTTCTGAAGGCTCTTGCACAAGCTTATAAAGGCTGCCTCGAGAAGCCACATACCACTCAGTGCCTTGTGGGTGGTGCTGGTCAAGTGGATGTCTGTTCTGCCTCTTCGTTCACATTAAAACCGAAGCAGGCAAGGCAGAGCCTAAAGGCCACCATTTCACACTGCTTAGAGCAGAGCACAGCCTGAAACAAGAATGCCAATGTCAACAACAGAGAACCTTGGGAATGTGTTCTGCTCACACCGTCACTGCTGTGGTATTTGACCAATGCTAAATTAAAAGGGGGAGGGGGACCACAGACTACATCTTATCACTCAGAGAACACGAATAATTGGGAAGAAAGACAGAGGACCAGAAGCACTGGCTAGCCCCCACCCCCATTTCTGCAGAGAAAGACTGGTTCTCAAATCCATACTGAAAAGTGAGCAGCTGCTGGGAAACCTGAAAAGTAAGTACTTAAGAGATCTCAAATAGAAGGTGACACACAGAATTCTTCATCCTGCCATGTCTCCTGAGATGTTCTCAGTTAAATAACAGAAGTGGCGTGCACAATACATTCAGACAAATATGCCCTAGGAGAAAGGGGGGGGGGAGGAAGGGAAATTTGATGAATCTTCAATTTTTCTTTTTCTAAACGTACCCTAGAGTTCCAAGCTGGTCTTTTTATTTGTAAGTTCCCACAGTTCATGTGGCCCTGGTGTGAGCTGGTGTGTGTGTGTGTGTCAGGCCCAAGGATGCTTCAGCCACTCAGGAAATTAATGAGGGAGGCGAAGGAAGGGCATAATATGGAGGACAGAAATTACTCAACAGAGAGTCAGCAATCCTGAGCAAACCCAATTTGAAGGAAACAATTAGAAAATGGCCCAGGTCCCAAATCAATAAAGCGGAGGTGGCTGTGGGCAGTGAACATAATGGCTGATAATGAGACTGAACGGCAGGTAAGCAAAGCCCTGGGGTAGGGGCACTCCTCCATGTCCCTCTGGCTGAGGAGGGAGTCATCCGTTGTCGGAGGCTAGAAGAGGCAAGCCTGAGCAGGCTTCTGCAGCAGGGCCAGGCCCTAATGTCACGGCCTGTAGGAGCAAACAGTACTGGTGTGGCTTCCCACATCTGGTGAGCAATCAGGTCCTCACAGTCAGCTTTGACAAGCCTGTGGACAACCCCAACAGGAAGAGGACCTCTTGTAAAACACTCAGTGTCCTCCAAGGGCTTGGGAACTGAACTTCCCATTAGCTCTAATGGAGGCTGTGCTAATAAATTCCTCCAGCTCTGGGCTGAACAGGTGTAATTCAGTAATGTGTCTGTAACTGAGTGATGCCATCTCAAAATAATTTGTAATGTTTTGCTAGCAAATTATCTCATTTTTTTCTCTGTGAAAATGGTATCTGTGGTTTCCGTGTGATAAGCTGTTTTAAAGGCTGTCGCAGACTACTAATATAAAGATCATTAATTGATGGAAACATTAATAGTCACTTCAGTTAAGAATTATCTTAGCTGGTTCTTCATATACTATTAGCCTTTAAAACATAACAAGCTTTCATTTCAAATCAACAAATGCTTTGGATGTGTGAGTCACAGTCCACCGATATTTACTCTAGAACTCTCAGGAGAGGTGCTTTCCTTCCCTGCACCGTCCCCTACCCGATCCCTGTGTTGTCACCTCTGGGCTGATGAAAAGTGCTGTCTGCTGAAAACCAAAGGTCTCCTCTGCCACGTTCCTGTCGGTGAGTGACTGACTGTCCCTCAAGGCACAGTCAAAGCCCCCTTCTAAAGATGATGAAGAAGTAAACAAACCCCTCCTTCTCGTGAACTTTTCCAGACCCGCAGGTAGAATTACTCCCCCACCCCAGTCATCATCACCCTGATGCTACCCTCTGAGCCCCTTATAGACACCACCTCCTGGCCACTGTTTCCGCGTAGGACCCATTCACTCTTCAGGTTCAATATCCAGCCTCCTCACGGAGAGCTTACTTTATCTCACGTTCGAACATATCCTGTATGCATTCTGACACTGCTACAGTTCTTTCTTTTCTTGTGCTAACCACAGTTGTCTCTCTCTCTTCCATGGAGACAACAACACTGGCATAAGATCATTTCAATATCTGCTAGCAAGCAGATAGGACTCTATATATGAAGGAGGAATTAACAAGTGAGAAGAATAATGAATTGGATGAAAAAGCTCTGTGTTTTCCCTTTCTTCCATCAGTTCTCTCAATCAGATGGTGAACACAAAGGCAATACAATTCTCCTGTAGACACATAACATGTATGTAGATGGAGGGGAAAGACTACTAACATGTAATGGGGAGGTTGAAGTCTCAGATGAACTACAATGAATGTCTGTTCCTGCTGATTAGAATTATCCTCAGGCTGGCCCAGAGGGAATTCAGTCCTAAAGCAGACAGTGTCTTCTTCTGATAGCTATCCGTTAGCCCTGGTCAATCTCCTGTCATGCAATCACTGGCAGAAGATGGGGTTGGGGGTGCAGGGAGCAGAGGCAAATGATAGTAAGGACCAATTCTTCTACAGTTTCTTTGCTGATCTGCATTCATGTCTGCAGTTCTGCATTCATGGTATGCTGGAGGGTCTCTAGAGATTAATCAAACATAAATGCTGTCCTCCAGAAGCTCAAGGTCTAGCTGGAAAAGAAGCAAACAAAGAAAAGCTGTCCAGGACTGAGTATCTGGTTCAGTCTGTAAAGTGCTTGCCATGCAAGTGTGGAGACCTGAATTTGAATCTCCAGCACCCAAGGAAAGCAGAATAGTGCATGTCTGTAATCTCAACGCTTCTTTGATAAGATGTGAGCAGAGACAGAAGAGGCTCTGGAGGTCTGTGGGCCAGCTAGCTCCTTATATAGAGTAGTATACAACAACAACAACAATAAAAAAATCCTTTCTGAAACAAGGAAGAAGTCAGAGACAGATAGCCAAGGTGTTCCCTGACCTCTGTGCATGCTCCATGGCATATAAAGCAGACACACACACACACACACACACACACACAAAAGAGAAAAAGGAAAAAAAAATACTTTCCTAAGGTAGCCAGCCGAAAGAGCCTCAGTAAGGTGTTTTGGTGAGAGAATGAGAAGATTTGAGTTGGCGAGGTTTTAAATAGGCCTGTCATGAGTAGAGTGCACTTGGAGCAATAGCAAAATAATAATAACAATAATAATCCTTGAAACTGGGTTAAAGAACAAGGACCTTTTCCCCTTGGTTAAACAGATCTCTGTAGGCTCCTAAGTGAGGCAGTGGGAATTATGTAGTATGTAGATCCATGTGCACTGTCACCAGAACTTCCATTTAATCCTAAAAAAAACAGATAAAAGCAAAGAAGCCTCTATGCTGAAGTGATGCATATATGCCAGGGAACAAGGGGAAGAGTAAGAGCTGGTCTAGCAGGTGTGCTCCCTACAGAAGGTTCTCAGAGGAAGACATCTCATGGCAATGGCTTCAAACAATGACCCCAGTGAAGAGGGGAAGCGAGCCAAGCATAGCCCCATCAAAACGGCATTCTTAGGGAAGGAAATAGCAACCTGGCACAAGAAGAGAGGACTCATCTACACCTCCTTATAGTGAAGGCTTTGCACCCATTCTTCGGTGTCTTGACTTTTGTGTTCTTACTTTGTTTCGGGTTCCCGTTTGGTTTGGAAAGTAAGGCTTACTACTCACATCAGACTGTCCTCGAACTCACTTTGTAACCCATGCTGGCCTTGAACTCATAATCATTTTGCCCCAGCCTCTAAAGTACATATAGGACTTATATCACCAGCTCAGCTCAATGTCTTTGATGGGATATTAGAAATTTTGCTTTTATTTAGATATGATTTATGTAAAGTCCAAGCATGTTCTGAAACACCAGATGCTTGCCACCTGAAACATGGACCCAAACACATGCAGACTTGTTTTGCATTGGGAGGTATGATTTGTTCCTATGTCAAATTCCTAGGAAGCATGGGAACAAATGAACTGTCCTGGTTCAAGGCTGAAGTGATAGGATACTCAGTCAGCACACAGTTCTGGAAATACAGATGTGATGAGCTTTCTGAAACCTTCGACATCTCCATAGTGATACTTCCAGAGCTGATTCTGTTTACACAAAACAGTACCATCTATCATGTTAAATTAATATGGCTAATTTAAACTTGGTTTTGTCATTTTAATTTAATTACTAAAGTATGTTTTTGCTTAATATTTATCTAAGAACTCTACACCTAAGTCCATACTTGGCTTTTGAAGTCTGAATAGTGTTCTGTTCAAAATGTCTTTTCCTTTTCTAATGAAATCAATGCTATTCCTCACTTTCTCTATCAGATT
The DNA here is from genome assembly GCA_028658305.1 of Pachyuromys duprasi. NCBI lineage: Eukaryota > Metazoa > Chordata > Mammalia > Rodentia > Muridae > Pachyuromys > Pachyuromys duprasi. The sequence goes on along the minus strand of JAQQSO010007388.1, from coordinate 3,170 downwards.
CAGTGTATCTGGTTTTATGTTGAGGTCTTTGATCCACTTGGACTTAAGTTTTGTGCAGAGTGATAAGTATGAATCTATTTGCATTCTTCTACATGGAGACATCGAGTTTGATCATCAGCATGTGTTGAAGATGCTGTCTTTTTCCAGTGTATATTTCTGGCTTCTTTATAAAAAAAAAATCAGGTGTCTATAGGTGTTTATATTTATGTCTAGGTCTTCAGTTCTGTTCTGTCAATCAACATGTCTGTTTTTGTGCTAACACCATGCTGTTTTTATTACAATAATTTTGTAATACAACTTAAATTCAAGAACAGTGAGTGATACCTACAGCAGCTCTTTTATTATTCAGGATTGTTTCAGAAGCAAAGATACTGAGAAGAACAATCAAAAAGTGGAATGTCATGAGACTAAAAGGCTTCTGCACAGAAAAGGACAGCATCTTTTGAACAAAAGGGCAGCCAGCAGAATGGGAAAACATTTTAAGTAGCTATACATCTGATAGAGGGTTGATATCCAAAATACACAAATAACTCAAAAAAACTAGATACCAAGAAAACAAATAACCCAACTGAAAAATGAGGTACAGGTCTAAAGAGAAAATTCCCACCAGAGGAAACTCAAATGTACGAGAAATGCTTGAAGAAATGTTCAACATCTTTAGGATCCGGGAAATGCAAATCAAAAGTACTCTGAGATTTCATCTTAAATCTGTTAGAATGGCTGAGATTGATAACATGAGTGACAGCTCATGCTGGAGAGGATGTGGAGTAAGAGGAACCCTCCTCCATTGCTGGTGGAAATGCAAACTTGTACAGCTACTGTGGAAATCAGTATAGAGGTTCACCAGAAAGATGGAAATCAATTTACCTCAAAATCCAGCTATACCACTCTTAGGCATATACTCAAAAAGTGCTTCATTCCACCACAAGAACATTGCTCAACCATGTTCATTGCTGCTCTATTCATCATAGCAAGATATTAAAAGCAAAATGGATGTCACTCAACAGAAGAATACTTGAGAAAATATACATTTAAACAATGGAGTATTGGGCTGCCATTAAAAACAAATGGTATCGTGAAATTTGCAGGCAAATGGATGGAATTAGGGGAAAAAAGCATCCTCCTAAAGTTATCCCAAATACAAAACAACAAATAAGTTGTGTACTCATGTTTATGTGGATATTAGCTGCTATGTCAATGATAACTAAGCTATAATCCATAGAATCACAGAGGTTAGGTATGCAGTAAGGAACTCAAGTCAGACAGATATATCTCCGTAGGAAAGGAAAAAAGAATAGAATTATGGATGGATGGGTTGGACACTGGAACAGGGGGAACAAGTGGGAAAGAAAAGGTTGCAGGAATAGATACAGGCAAAGACAGCTTAAGGTGTTAGGGGTAAAGGGCACACACACATACACACACACACACACACACAGAGGCAATCTAAATGAAACCACCAAATCATGAGGAAAATAGAGTCTCAACTGGCCATCTCTTGTCACCAAATGAAGATTCCAGTACCAGAACTGGGTTAAATCTAATTGAGTTGTTGGCCAAAGTTGCCTAATGGGAATTCCCCAAATAACCCACGCTATCACCAAGACTATGTATTGCTCTCCACAAACTGACAGCCAGGCCACAGTGCTGAAAGAAAACAACACAAATCAATAAAAACAGAGTCGCTGAGTTGGTGTCTACTTAGAGCCTTCACCCCTTCATTCTGCATGCTATCAAAAGAGAAGTGCAAACACCAACCCAGGCACCAACCCTTTATCCACGATAGTGTACCACCTACAAGATATGCTAGTGCAATGGTGTCACAAAGTTGTGGAAGTAACCAACCAATAATGGATTTGACTTAAGGCTCCACAAAATGGAACCCATACCTGACATGGCTTAGATGGCCAAGACTCTGAGGCTAAATATCCCAGGGACCAATTAAAACCAAATAATATTGGTCTAGAAAAAAAAAAGAAAAATTATATATATAATAAAAGGATTCATACAGAGGGGAATCCAAGATGGCTGCCACGAGAGAACACTGTGTCTGAGGAGTAGGAGAGCAGAAACAAAGCAGCGACCAGGAGACTGAACTCTGGGACCTAAAACGCCAGCATTTGTGATTGCCAGGTGAGTGGAATTCCTACGGTGAGAAAATCAAGTGGGAAAACCCTAGGGACACCCAGTTATTCCCCGGAAAAACCTCCGGGTGACCAGCAGTGCACAGCTCTGATCTGAACAGGCAGCCGAGCTGGGCGCCTGCACCCGCCATAATAGACTGGATCACACAGGCTCTCGGGCAGTCTCTGGAGGAACCGGGCACCGTTTTCACTGAACTGCACACTGCGAGCGCACACTGCACCCGGGTTCTGCTTCAACCCGAGGGTGTGCTGCAGGCTCAGACCGATCACCAGAACCACCCCGGACTGAGAGGGTTGGGGGACCATTTTGTGCAGTCTGCACACTGCGGGCGCATGCCGAACACTTCCGCCAGCAAAAACTCAGTCAGTGTGTGAGTCCGCTGGTGGGTCTGGGAGGAACCGGAGTTCTGCCTCAACCCACGGGTGTGCGGCGGTCGCACACCGATCGCTGGGACCACCACAGACTGAGAGGATCCAGTGACTGTCTTGACCAGACTGCACACTGAGGGCAAAAGCTGCACGCATCTGCCAGCAAAAACCTCAGTTCCGGTGTCTGTCCACGGGCCAGACAGAGAAGGCCTTGGGCACCATTTTAGACAGGCCTGCATACACCGGATGTACACCAACCCAAACCCACTGTGTGTGCCCCAAATATCATCTCAGACCGTGGTGCACAGCCCCAGCCCAGAAGGAGGCACCAAATCTACATTCCAGGGGAGAACCCTTAGCAGCAAGCCCAGGGCGGAGTGCACAGTCCCCACCTGACATCTCAAACCTGGACACTCAGACTCTAGCACAGAGTGAGGAGTAAAGACTCCAGACCAGAGGGGTGACCAGCCTGCAGTGCTCACAGCTTCTAGCACAGAGCACGAAGCCGGGCACACAGATCCCACAACAAAGTTCAACTGAGACACAACACACACCAACAAACCACCGGAAATCCCTGATCTTCTTGAAGAATACTCCTGACACAAGAGACTGACAGATTCAGAATGAAGTACAACCTTAAAGCACAAACAGCTCCCT
>JAQQSO010007387.1:0-10656 GCA_028658305.1 Pachyuromys duprasi | reverse complement strand
GTAGATTTCAGCTTGAACTTCCTATCCTATAGATTTATATAAGTGAGTATATACCATATGTTTCTTTCTGCTTTTGGGATACCTCACTCAGTATGATCGTTTCCAGGTCCCACCATTTGCCTGCGAATTTCATGATTTCCTCCTTTTTAATTGCTGAATAATATTCCATTGTGTAAAAAGATCATATTTTCTGCCTTCTTTTAGGAAGTAGTAGTCTCTCATATTTGCAACTAAATTGGAACTTAATAGTTTCTGTAATTATTCTAATTTATTTTTATAATTACAATTGTCAAAAGAGATATAATCTCATTGTCAAGAAATTATAACAGTCGTATTTTCATTTTCACAACTATACATTTATTTTATTGAGATAGCAGCAAATGCACCAATATTCTATAAATCCACAAATATAAAAACACACTTCATCTACTGATTTTTGAAAAATGAACAAATAAGAGTAATGTCCTATCAATCCATAAAAGAGAACTATGTTTTCTAAGGATGTACCTGTTCCCAAGACAGATGGCTTGAGGATAAAGTTGTGGATCCTCAGACCCTACTTGGTGGAAAGAGAGTACCAAATCTCCCATTGTTCTCTGGCCTGCATATATGGAATGTAGTATTCATGATGACATGGTTGTATACACACAAACAGTCACAAGCATACACAATAAATAAATAAATAAGTAAAATGAGAAAACATTTAAAAGAATGAAAAGTTAGAATCATATTATTCATTAAAGGACACTACTTGGAAAAGTCTACAGCTGCAAATATGACATGCTGGAACAGAAACTTTTAGAAATACTATAAAAATATCAGTAGCTGACAAAGGTTGGACTAGAGAGTGTAGGAGTGGATATAGAGATTTTTATGACAGCTGAACTCTTCCGTATTATCCTACCATGCTGAACTGTACAAATGCCAAAGCCTCTTTAACTTTCAACATCAAAGATTAAAGTAGTGACGACTATTAAGTTTTGCTGACAGTGATGGACTGTGTGAGTTAAATCGATGTGCTGAGTGTATTAGTTTACCGTGAGAAGCTGGTTATGAGCGAGGCTATGAGCAACGAATGCAGGGAATTTCTGTACACTGTTGACAGTTTGCTGAGAAACAAAAAAATCTTTCTAAAATAATTAGTCTCTATAAGTTGTATAGGGATTAAAAGCACAAACTTTCTTTATTAGTCAGAGAAACAGTTTTGGGTATTTCTGTGATATACTTCACATTGATTTAAACTTCAAAATCACTTTTGATGATGAGTGATCATCAAAATGAAATTTATTTAAATATGAAAAGTAAGAGAAGCAGAGTAGAGTAACAGTCGTATCGCTATGGTCTACAATATACGACTACACCAAACTATGCAATAAAATTTAAATCAGATTCATTCATAATTGACAAAACGTGAAAGCAATCAAATTGTGCCTAAATTGATAAATTGAAGAATACATAATGTTACACTCGTACAAATATTATTTAGATTTTCTAACTAAAAATAGACTATAAAACCAAAATTCGAAGAAAAAGTAATAAAGGTCTTATGTACACCTAAAGAAGGCAATAAAAATAATTATTTCTTCTTTATATTTTATGTGATCTATGAAATAGAAAATGTTAGAAAGAATGAAAATAAGAGTGAATTCCAGAAGTTTAATGGTTGTAAGGGAGAAAAATAGATTAAAAGTGGCATATATGTACACATATAGTATAACATAAAAATACGACAGAGTATACATGTAATTATGAATTTTTCAATGTTTTTAAAACTTTAGAACATGAAACAAATATTAATGAATGTTGAAGCATATTTAGAATAACAGAAGTTTAAGAAAGAATGGAAATATTATCAGAGGACTTGGGGAGGGGCATGGGAGGAGATATGGGAGGGGAGGGTGGAATTGGGAGGGCCTGAGGGAGGGGCTACAGTTGGAATACAAAGTGAAAAAACCTGTAATTAATAATAAATAAATAAAATTTAAAGACGATTGTAATGGTATGGCAGAATTTGAAATCATTTAATTCAAGGTGGGAAGCAGAACGGACCTATGTGATTTTGAAATGATTGGTGTGCAAATAAGAAAGAAAGGAAAGAAAGAAAGTGAAGTGCACTTCCCTGTTGAGCACATTATTGACTAACATGTTAAGAGTTAAGAATATTAATATGATATTGCATAATTAACTAAAATTGAGTTGTAAATTTATGTAAGTAGGTGGCAGGAGTGAGTTTTCTTACCTTATATTGTTAGTGTGAGAGTTTGTAGACAAGACAGAAGGGAATCAAACAGGAAGTGAATGGAGTTCAATACATCAGTATTAAATAATTTCTAACTCAATATAGGTTATCAATGCAGATGAACAAATTGTACTAAGTAGGTAAAGACAAGGATTGGAGAAATAGATTCATGTACAGATAGAAAGAAAGGAGAAATAAAGGGGAAGATGGAAGAGGAGAAGATATTTAAGTTATGGTCTCTAGCTATGGGTCACAACCCCTCTAGAGGTTGAACAACCTTTTCGTGGAAAGCACAGATATTTCCATTACAATTCGTAACAATGATAATATTACAATTATGAAGTAGTAAAGAAAGTAATTTTACGGTTGGGGATCATCATTATATGAAGGACTGTATTAAAGGGTTGCAGCATTAAAAAGGATGAGAATAACTGATATAGAACAACAGAGGGTTGGTGACAAAAGATGATGATGATGATGATTAATAAATAGATAGATGGACAGGATGATGATAAAGTTAGATGACAAATTAATAGATGGATGATAGGATTATATTTTTAGCCTGCCCCACAATACTTTTTTTTAATTACAATTTATTTACATTGTATCCCAGCTCTAGTCCTCTCCCTTGTCCAGTCCCAATCCCACTCACCTTCCCTCTTCTCCTTCCATGCCCCTCCCCTAGTGCAATGATAGGGGAGGTCCTTCTCTCCTTCCAGCTGACCCTAGCCTATCAGTTCTCATCAGGACTCTCTGCATTGTCTTCCTTTGTGGGCTGGTAAGGCTCCCCGCTGCCCCCACCCCACACCAAGGAGAGATGATCAAAGATGCAGCCACTGAATTCATATCAGAGACAGTACCTATCTTCTTACTAGATAACCCACTTGGAGACTGAGTTGCCATGGGCTATATCTGTGCAAGGGTTCTAGGTTATCTCCATGAATGACCCTTGTGGACCTTCTGTCCCCTCCAGGTCTTTCTATCTCCCCCTTCTTTCATAAGATTCCCTGCACTCTGCCCAAGTTTGGCTATGAGTCTCAGCATCTGCTTTAATTCACTGTGGGGCACAGTCTTTCAGAAGTCCTCTGTGGTAGGCTCCTGTCCTACTCCCTGTTTTCTCCCTCTTCTGATGTATATCCCATTTGCCTTTCTTAATGAAGACTGAGCCTCCTACCCAGGGTCCTTCTTTTTGCTTAACTTCTTTAGGCATACAGATTTTAGTATGATTATCCTATATTTAATGTCTAATATCCACATATAGTATGAGTGAGTATATACCATGTATGTCTTTCTGCTTTGGGGATACCTCACTAAGGATAATAATTTTTAGTTCCTACCATTTGCCTAAAAATTCCATGATTTCCCTGTTTTTAATTCCATTGTGTAAATGTACCACAATTTCTGTATCCATTCCTCAACTGAGAGATATATGTTTTTTTCCAGATTCTGGCTATTATGAATAAAGCTGCTATCCATATAGTTGAGCAAATGTCCTTATTAATGTTGGGACATCTTTTTGGTATATGCCAAGGAGTGGTATAGCTAGATAGAGGTAGCACTGTTCCTAATTGTCTGAGAAAGTGCCAGATTGATTTCCAAAGTGATTGTACAAGTTTCCAGTCCCATCAGCAATGGAGGAGGGTTGCTGTTTCTCCACATCCTCTCCAGCATGTGTTGTCAATTGAGTTTTTGATCTTAGCCATTCTGATGGGTGTAAGGTGAAATCTCAGGGTTGTTTTGATTTGCCTTTTCCTGATGACAAAGGACACTGATCATTCCTTTAAGTGTTTCTCTGGCATAAGATATTCCTCTATTTAGAATACCCTGCTTAGCTCCCTACCTCATTTTTTAATTGGATTCTTTTTGGCTGTTGTTTATCTTCTTGAGTTTTTAATATAGTCTGTATATTAGCCCTCTGTCAGATACAGGGTTGGTGAAGATCCTTTCCCAGGGTGTAGGCTGTCATTTTGTCTAATGACAATATCCTTTGCTTTACAGAAGCTTATCAATTTCATGAGGTCCCATTATTGATTGTTGATCTTAGAGCCTGTGCTGTTGGTATTCTGTGCAGGAAGTTGTTTCCTATGCCAATGAGTTCAGTTCTTCACCACTTTTTTTTCTAACAGGTTTACTGTGTCAGGTATTATGCTGAAGTCTTTGATCTTCATGGAATTTATTTTGTGCAGGATGATAAATATGGATCTATCTGCATTTTTCTACATGTAGATATCCAGTTAGACCAGCACCATTTGTTGAAGATGCTATCTTTTTATTCTATTGTATATTTTTGGAATCTTTGTGAAAAATCAGGTGTCTATAAGTATGTGATTTTATTTCTGGGTCTTCTATTCTATTCTATTGATCCACCTGTCTTTTTCTATGCCAGGACCATGCAGTTTTTCTTACTTTTTCTCTATAGCACAGCTTGAGATCAGGGATGGAGATACTTCCAGAATAACTTTTACTTTACAAGATTGTTTTTAGCTATTCTGGGTTTCTTGTTATTCAATATGAAGTGGAAAATTTTTCTTTCAGGGCCTGTAAAGAATTCTGTTGGTAATTTGATGGGAATTGCATTGAATCTGTAGATTGTTTTCAGTAAGATGGCCATTTTTACTAATTTAATCCTGCCAAAGCCATGAGCATGGGAGATCTTTCCATTTTTTGATATCGTCTTCTATTTCTTTCTTCAGAGACTGAAAAATTTTTTATATAAGTCTTTGACTTGCTTGATTAGAGTTAGAGCAATATGCTGTATATCCTTTGTGGCAATCATGAAGGGTGTTGTTTCCTTAATTTCTTTCTCAGCTCAATTGTCTTTTGTATGCAGGAGGGCTACTGATTTTTTTAAAGTTAATTTTGTATCTGGCCACCTTGCTGAAGGTGTTTATCAGCTGTAGGAGTTCCCTGGTAGAATTTTCAGGGTCACTCCGATATACTATCATATCGTCTGTAAATAGTGATACTTTGACTTCTTCCTTTTCTGATTTGAATGCTCTTGGTGTCCTTTAATTGTCTTATTGCTCTAGCAAGGACTTCAAGAACTATGTTGAAAAGATATGGAGACAATGGGCAGCCTTGACTTGTTCCTGATTTCAGTGGGATTGATTTAAGTTTCTTTCCTTTAGATATATGCTAAATGAAATTAATTGGTTGCTTAATTTAAGTTATTCTTTCTTTTTGAGAACTTTCCCGTCTTACATTGTGGCTGCAACAATTTGTTCTCTCACTTGAGTTAATAAGTGTTTCCCATATCATCAAAAACAGATGCTGTCATTTTCTTTATTAATCTTGTCCATTCTGACTTGAATTAGATGATATCTTAAATCTTCCCCTCAACCATACCCCAGATACTCAACCCAACCCAATCTGAACTGCAATGCTCACTTTCCTTTTAGAAAACAAAACATACTCAGGAAAATAAAAACAACCAAGTGGGTTCCCTAGTAAGAGATACAGACGCCTTCTCTGATATGAACTCAGTGGTGGGCTTTTTGATCACCTCACGATAGGGGATGCAGCCTTGCTAGAGCTCAGAGGAAGAGGATGAAGCCAGTCCTGATGAGACTTGATAGGGTAGGGTCAGATAGAAGGGGAGGAGGGCTTCCCATATCAGGAGAATAGAAAAAGGGCATAGGGAAAGAAGAGGGAGGGTGGGTGGAACTGGAAGGAAATGAAGGAGGGGGCTGCAGCAGGGATAAAAAGTGAGTAAATTATAATAAAATTTTTTAAAAAGAACAAGTAAAGAAATAAAAATAAATTAAAAATAAAAGCAAACAATTGAAAAAATAGAATAAAATATTAAAAGAAAATACACACACGCACACAAATGCACACCATAAAAATACAAAATTCGAAAACAAAATATACAAGCAAAAGACCAGGATGCAAAAATAAAATGCCAAAATAAATCAGCATGAGACAAAATATCTTCAACAATACAATGAGTTCATGTTGTATTGACTGTCTACTGATGGTCAGGGAGCCTGCCCTTAAGTGTGATTGATAGACTCATTGAGACTCCACTGACAAAAGATAATTTATATCATTGAAAGCAAATGTACTTTGGAGATAGCTTCTGCGTTAGGGATGGGATATATTGTCCAGTTCTACCTTTCTATATTGGGACCCTGTCTGAGGTGAAAAAATGCAAGTTATTATCAATGGAAAGAATCGACTGACAGTAAAATATATAGCATAAATATCTTACTGTGGTTCATGAAGTACATATGCCATTTTTAGTAAAAACTCATCATTGATTCTCTGCTGCTTGTCACTGTATATGAAAAAAATACTTCTTAAAATATCGAATATTTTCTTGGGCAGACAAGCAATGTTTTCTTGGTGATATACACGGAATGAACAGAAATATTACTTGGTATTACTCAGACTTTCTTTATATCTCCATGAGTTATTTAAAGGATATGACAGTATACATACTATATTTTCATAAGTAAGAAAACACATTTCAATATTTAATTTCTCATGATTATATGCATGCATTTATTCTTAATAAAGTTCTTAATAAAGTTATTTCCATTAAAAGAAACTGCACTTTCAGGACCTTCCTATGAAAATCTAATACCAATCACATTTATACATACACAGGTCGTTGAGCTCAAAAACATTTGTCTGCTATCATTGATAGTTAGAATACTAGTTTTTATTCTTTTGTTTGTTTTCTTTTTCAAGACAGGGTTTCTCTATATAGCTCTAACTTTCTGGAACTCATTCCTAGACTGGCCTTGAACTCAAATATCTGCCTGCCTATGCCTCCAACTGCTGGAATTAAAAGTCTGTGCAATGGTGAGTGACAGAAACTGAATTTTATTTTTTGTGGGAGAGGAGGTTTTAAGGATTGGGACACAGAAGTAAGAAGACTGTGAAGTGAGTGCAGTTGAGGTGCATTATATGAAACTCCCAAATAAGCAATAAAAATATTATGTTGAGGAATAAAAAGAATACTAGTTTTTCTAGTTTTCTCCTATTGGATATTCTTCATCATCATCTCTAATGAAAAGTGTGACTAGTGTACATGGTTTATAGAAGATAAGAAGTTTTAATAAATGTTTCATTAGTGTGCCATTTTGCAATCTCAGTTAAAAGTTATTTTGTTTTTCTGTGAGGATATAAAGTGAGGGAAGAGGCTAGTGCAGTGGTTTTCAACTTGTGAATTGTGACCCCCGTGGGGCTCAAACAACTTTTGATAGGTTACATATCAGTTGTTTACATTATGATTCATAACACTAGCAAAATTACAGTTATGAAGTAGCAATGAAAGTAATTTTATGGTTAGGGACATCAGAACATGAGGAACTATATTATAAGGTTGCAGTATTAGGAAATTTGGAAAACATTACTCTTGGCTAACTAGGACTATGCCAATTTCTTTTTCTTTTTAATTTAAACATTATTTTATTATTCTTGGCTAAATAGGACTATGCCAATTTCCTTTTTTTCTTTTTTAAACTTAAACTGATTATTTTATAATTTATTCACTTTACATTCTAATTGTACCCCTTCCCTTGTCTCCTCTAGGTCCCAACCTCCATCCCTCTTCCCTCTTCCCTCTATCCCCTCCCTTGATTCCTCAGAAAGAAGGAGCCACCTTCTTCTACCATCTGATCCCACTATATCAATTATCATTAGAACTGCCTACATCCTCTTTCCCTGTGTCCTGACAAAGTCCCCTTTGTGATCAAGGAGCAGGCAACAGAGTCCATGACAGAGATAGCTTCTGCTCCCCCTACTAGGGCACCCACATGAAGACTGAGCTGCTTATTGGCTACATCTGAGAAGGGTTATATCTTCTCCATGCATAGTTTTTGTTGATGTGTCAGTCTCTTCAGGGCTACCTGGGTCCAGAGTTGTTGGATCTTTTGATCTTCTTATGTAACTCATGTCCCTCTGTGTTTATCTCACTACTCTTTCATAAAAGACTGTGTATTTTGCCCAAAGTTTGACTGTTACTCTTAGCATATGCTTTGATCCCCTACTGAGTGGAATCTTTAAGAATATATCTTTGGTAGGCTCCCATCATGTTCCTCTGTTCAACTGCTTCCAGAGTCTATTTTATTTGCCCTTCTGAATGAAAATTAAGCATCCTCCCTCGGGTCCTCCTTGTTAAGTAGCTTCTGTAGGTCTGTGGATTATAGTATAGTTATTTGTTATTACATGACTAATATCCCTTTATAAGTGAGTATATTCCCTGACTGTCTTTCCAGTGCTGGGTTGCCTCACTCAGAATGATCTTTTCTAGTTACCACCATTTGCAGGCAAATTTCATGATTTCCTTGTTTTTAATTGCTGTGTAGGATTCCATTGTGTGAATGTACCACAATTTCTGTATCCATTCTTCAGTTGAGGTACATCTGGGTTGTTTCCAGATTCTCACTATTACAGATAAAGCTGCTATGAATATAGCTGAGAAAATGTCTTTTTGTATGGTTGAACATATTTTAGATATATGCCCAAGAATGGTATTGCTGGATTTTGAGGTAGCACTATTCCTAATTTTTGAGAAAGTGTCAGATTGATTGCCAAAAACGTTATACAAGGTTACATTCCCACCAGCAATGTAAGAGGGTTCCCCTTTCTCCATAACCTCTTCAGTATGTGTCATCCCTTGACTTTTTGATCTTAGCAATTCTGATGAGTGTGAGGTAGAATATTAGAATTGTTTTGATTTGCATTTCCCATAAATGCAAGAAAACACAAGATAGAGATACATTCACAACAAAAAAGCAAAAGAAAACAAGCACACAAACACAATCTCCACAAACTCCACAATAAAAGGAATCAACAATCACTGGTCAATAATATCTATCAACATCAATGGACTCAACTCTTCGATAAAAAGACACAGACTAAAAGAATATTACAGATACAAGATCCAACAACCTCCTCCATTCAAAAAACACACCTCTGCAACAAAGATAGATACTACTTAGAGTAAAATTATGGGAAAAAAGTTTTCTAAGTAAAAGAACCCAAGAAGCAAGCTGGAGTAGCCATCCCAATATCTAATAAAAAAAGACTTTCAACCACAATTAATCAAAAGCAATGGGGAGGAACACTTCATTATCATCAAAGGAAATATCCACCAGGAGGACAATAAATCCTGAACATCTATCTGTATAACAAACACAAAGGTTCTTGCTGCTTTTGTAAATAAACATTACATTTTATTTACTTTTTTTATTTATTACAGTTTATTCACTTTGTGTCCCAGCTGTAGTCCCCACCCTCGACCCCTCTAAATCCAGCCCTCCCTTCCTCCCTCATCTCCTTGATACCGAAACCACACAAAGAACCAACAAAAAAAAAGAGAACTTAAGACCTATCTCTCTTATGAACATTGACGCAAAAATATTCAATAAAATACTTGCAAACCGAATCCAAGAACACATAAAAGATATCATCCACCATGACCAAGTAGGCTTCATGCTAAGCATGCAAGGGTGGTTCAATATATGGAAATCCATCAATATGATCCACCAAATAAACAAACTGAAGGAGAAAAACCACATGATCATCTCCATAGATGATGAAAAAGCATTCGACAAAATCCAAAATCAATTCATGTTTAAAGTCTCGGAGAGATCAGGGATATAAGGCACATACCTAAACATAGTAAAGGCAGTTTACAGCAAGCCTATAGCCCAAATCAAACTCAATGGAGAGAAACTCAAATCAAAAAATCAGGGACAAAGCAAGGCTGCCCATTGTCTCCATATCTCTTCAACATAGTACTTGAAGTCCTAGCTAGAGCAATAAGAGAACTAAAGGAGATCAAAGGGATACAAATTGGAAAGGAAGAAGTCAAAGTAACCCTATTTGCAGATGATATGATAATATACATGAGTGACCCCAAAACTTCAACCAGACAACTCCTTCAACTGATAAACACCTTCAATAAAGTGGCTGGATACAAAATCAACTCCAAAAAAAATCAGAAGCCCTCCTGTACACCAAAGACAAAAGGGCCCAGAGGGAAATTAGGGAAGCAACACCCTTCACAATAGCCACAAATAACATAAAGTACCTTGGGGTGACTCTAACCAAGCAAGGGGAAAACCTGTTTGAAAAAAAATTCAAATCTCTGTAGAAAGAAATTGAAGAAGATATCAGAAGATGGAAAGACCTCCTGTGCTCATGGATTGGTGGGATTAACATAGTGAAAATGGCCATTCTGCCAAAAGCAATCTATAGATTCAATGCAATTCCCATCAAAATACCAACACAATTCTTTATAGACTTTGAAAGAAAAATTCTCAACTTCATATGGAGAAACAAAAACCCAGAATTTCCAAAACACTCCTGTACAACAACAGATCATCTGGAGGTATCTCCATCCCTGACCTCAAGCTGTACTACAGAGCAATAATAATAAAAACTACATGTATTGGCATAGAAAC
>JAQQSO010007386.1:0-10657 GCA_028658305.1 Pachyuromys duprasi | reverse complement strand
TTTTCCAGCCCTTTACTCTGAGGTAATGTTTATCTTTGTTGCATAGATGTGTTTCTTGGATGCAGCAGAATGTTGGATCCTGTTTCCGCAACCATTCTGTTAGCCTGTGTCTTTTTATTGGAGAGTTGAGTCCATTAATGCTGATAGATAATAGTGACCAATGACTGTTATTTCCTTTTATTGTGGAGTTGGTGGTCTTACTATGATTCATTGCTTTTTTTTCCTCTTTTAATTTTTGCTGGGAGATTGTCTGCATCCTATATTTTCTTTGGTGTAGCTGTTTTTGTTGGATTGGAGTTTTCCTTCTAGTGTCTTCTGTAGGGCTGGGTTGCTGTGTAGATATTGCTTAAATTTTGTTTTGTCATAGAATATTTTGTTTTCTCCATCTATGTTGATTGAAAGCTTTGCTGAGTATAGTATTCTGGGTTGGCATCCGTGTTCCCTTAAAGACTGCATGACCTCTGCCCATGCTCTTCTGGCTTTCATAGTTTCTGATGAGAAGTCTGGTGTGATTCTGATTGATCTACCTTCATATGTTACTTGATCTTTTTCCTTTGCTCTCTTTAATATATTTTCTTTGTTTTGTAGGTTTAGTGTTTTGACTATGATGTGAGGAGAGGTATATTTTTTCTGGTCTAGTCTATTTGGTATTCTGTAGGCTTCTTGTATGTTTATGGACATCTCTCTCTTTATATTAGGGAAATTTTCTTCTATGATTTTTTAAAAAAATATTTTCCAGTCCTTGGAGCCTGGAGTCTTCTTTTTCATCTATTCCTATTATTCTTAGGTTTCGTCTTTTCATGGCATCCTTGACTTCTTGAATGTTTTGTGTTTGGGACTGTTCTGATTTTAGTTTTTCTTTGAGTGAGGAATCAATTTCAGCAAGTGTATCTTCAGCTCCTGAGGTTCTCTCTTCCATCTCTTGTATTCTATTGGTGATGCTTCTCTTTGTGGTTCCTGATCTTTTCTCTAAGTTCTCCATTTCCAGGTTTTTCTCTGTTTGGGTTTTCTTTATAGATTCTAATTGTGTTTTCATGGTTTGTAGCATTTCCTTCATCTGATTGAAGGTGGCTCCTATTTCTGTTTTTGTTTCCTCCCTATATGTCTTTAATTGTTCCTCTACAATTATAGACATATATTCTTTTATATTCAATTATAGACATATATTCTGCTGCTGGCACTGTGGGCGGGACACATATTCAGTTGTAGACTCTCTGCTCCTGGCCCTGAGTTCTGCACTGGAAGGTGAAAACCGGGCAGGCTGTACTCTGCTCCCTGAGTTGGGAAGCACTATCTACTTCCTCGGCTGCTACCCACTCAGACAAGGCTGTGGGGGAATGCTGGAGATGTGTCTGTGCTTGGAGTGTGCCGCCTGTGCGCCTTGCAAGTTGTTGTGTGCACTGCGGGCTGCCTCCTCTGCTTCTCTGCTGGTTGGGGTACCTCTGATGCTACTTTCCTGCTGGCTGCGGTATCTCCCCCATGCTTCCTCTGCTGCAGGCTTGGCTATGTCTGCTGCTGCTTCCGTTGGGAGTAGGTGCCAGGAAATCAATTCCCCAGGAGAAGTCTACGGAGATGACCGCAGTTGACTTGTGTCCTCTTGGACTCAGATCAGGTTTTGTGCCCCTTCTCCCTGGGCTCCTTGTATGGTTGTTTTGGGTCCCACAGCCCCTTGATTCACCAATTCGGGGACAGGGAAACCCAGGGTCTGGTGCTCTGGGTCACGCAGGTCTGTCTGTGATATGTTGCTGGTGCTCCAGCAGGTCCCTGGGCTGACCGCTCGTGCCTGCTGATCTAGGGGACCTTTTCCAGGGAGATCCTGGGTACCCTAACTCAGTCCCTGTTTGCTTCCTTCCCTGTGGGGTTTTCTCCTGACCGGGCACCCCAGGCTCTCTCTGCCTCTTTTTTATTTTTATTTTTATATTAATTACAGTTTATTCACTTTGTATCCCAGCTGTAGCCCCCTCACTCATTCCCTCTCAATCCCACTCTCCCTCCCACATTTCCTCCTTTGCCCCTCTCCAAGTCCACTGATAGGGGAGGACCTCCTTCCCTTCCCTCTGACCCTAGCCTATCAGGTCTCATCAGGACTGGCTGCATTGTCTTCCTCTGTGGCCTGGTAAGGCTGCTGCCCCATCAGGGGTAGGTGATCAAAGAGTCAGCCCCTGAGTTCTCTGCCTCTTAATGGTGGAGATGGGAGGAGGTGAGAGGTCAAGACTGAGGGACCCTTCTGTTGTTACTTCTTCCCTGTCCCATTCTTGCCCTAAAATTAAGAACTAGATTAAGGTTTCCCTTTCTCTAGTACTCTACCAGTTTTTGGTCATAGCAATAAGAAAAGTAAACAGTTTATTTAATTGAATTCAATACATAATTAGCTGACAGACATTCACAAAACCTCATTTGTTTCTTTTTCCCTTCAGATAAGGGATTCCAGATATTTTACAGATCAATTTCAACCCTTAAAACTCCACATTCTACCAAAGAAGGAGGAATAAATGCCAGAGGGTGGTTAAAATGAAAGCCAGAAGGATTTGGTGATATGTTTATTCTGCTTAAGTGGAAATTGGGAATACTTTACTAGACTTGCTTTTATTTTCTCAGATCAATATTTAGTTTAACAGATAAATCAATTCCCAGCTCAGATGTGAATTAGATTAATAAATAAAAACGTATTTAGAGAAATTTCTTTCATATTCTCATCATCACAGTTTTAAGATAATTAAATTCCTTTGTGTTAAAAAGAGCAGTCTTGATAATTACACCTCCTCTTCCATTATTCCTCTACCTTCCCTTCATGTTATCTATGTTCTCCTAGCCCTACCCCTCTGTCTCATTCTTATCCCTCTCACAAATGTGCATTTATATGAATATATGCACATGTGTGAAGCTTATGAAATATGAGTGTGTGTTCATGCCTGCGAGAGTGTTATAATTTGATGAGCGCCACTCTTATAACTACACAATGCAGGGTATGAAAATGCTTTTCCCAGAAGCTATGTGTCACCAAATAAATAGCCCATCCCTGGGTGTTGTATGCCTTCTCTTGAGTTGTTAGGGGTGTCCAGAGAACCTCCACCCTCTTGGTTGTCCACCAGAAATCAATAGTAATACCCTGTTGTTGAGGACACCACACAGTCTGGTCACAGGATGTGGAGAATTCAAGTTGGTACTGACTGGAAAGCTTCCTCTCTGCTGTAAATCTGGCCAGAATACATGGGGAGGCATCTCATAGGTCCCAGGGATGAGCCTATTACTTCTATTGACTAAATGGAAACAGTATCAAACTGTGCTCTGTTTTATATCTCTACAAAAATAGATTAGTGCCACTCTTAGACCTCACCAGAAAGGATCATTTATACAATGGACAATCTTTTATCTCAATAAATCTAGTAAAAAGTAAATAATATGAAGAGTCCTATACCCAAGAAAGAGTATAGGGATTAGGTATTAACACAGATAGAACCATGAAAAATATGTAATTATTTTATTTAAGACCACTGTATATTTATTTACTTCTTTCTTTTTAATAAACTATATATTTATTAATTCTTTGATAATTTAATTTGAATTGTGCATCCACATATTTTGATCATATTTGTCCCCTCCATTCTTTCTCAGAACTCTTCCCAGATCTACTCTCTATACCTTTTGCATATCCTTTTATTTTTGATAAACCACTGAGTCAAATTTGTGCTGCTCATACCCTTGAGTATTGGGCCATCTATTAGAACTTGGTCTACCTATCAGGGGACTAGCCTAATTGGAAGATTTTCTCAATTTTCCTTGAAAAAAAAAAAGCTTTTGTGTTCCATAGATCAGGAAACATACCCATGAGACACAAATACATTTATTCTATGTTCAGTGGTTAAAAAAACATGGCAATATATGTAATTCCATAACTAGAAACCACTAGGACCTGGGAGGAGATGGGGGAGGAGAACTGCATGGTCAGTAAATATTGTATGAAAAATTTTAAGTAAAAAAATTTAAGATCCCATTAAATATTTTTTCATGGAAAGGAAATGCAGAGTGAGGGAAGCTCTGAAGTGTCTCTTTATCTCTGCCCTTTCTGCTCTCAGGCGACTTTTCTTAGGCAAAGCTTTGCTTCTGTAGGTGAATATTCATCCTCTTACCCTTTCCTTTTTCACTGACCTGAGTGAAGAGCAAAAGAAACAAAGGTAGCTCAGGCTCCCTACCAGCCCTGGCTGTTATATCTTCAGGCTCAGGCTGGGTTTAGGTTGAGCTGCTAATTTGTCCCAGGTTTACTGGAACCAGATTTCTGAGTCAACAATCGTCTTTACCCAGAAACAGAAACTGTAGTCGTAATTTCTGGAAGGACCGTGATAGCCCGGATGAGTAACTTCAGCAAAAGATCTGGAAGGATCCTTGATAAAATAAAATTAACAGGCCCAAACCTCAGATAAAATCACGTTGGACCTGAAAGCATTTTTTCCGTTCATTGAGCATTTACAAAAGCAAATTACTGAATCAATTCCTAAAATGCAGGCTAGCCTTCAGAGACCACATTCTCTTTTCACAGCACCCACAAAGGAGAGTTTTATTATCAGTAGCCAAATTTAAGACAAAACAAAACTAAGACAAGCACATAAGTAGAAAGTTTTGCAAAGTGTCAAAAAGCACAGCTAGTTTAATTAAACACAAAAATATATTTGTGCTGCTCATAAATCCTATTCACGTAAGTAAAATGCTTAAGGAGCTCAGTCATGTATTACAAACTCACAATAATAATTATCTGACAAGAGGATGGAGGATTAAAATTGTATCCCAAGATTATATGGATTTACAGTGTTTCCTCATGCTTTACTGAGATATCATTTTTTTCCCCAAGAATATAGCCTGTACAATACAGCTCAATGGCTTTGTAATGTTTGGAGGAGAAGACACAATTATTTAGTACTTTAGTCAGAGAGTTCATCAAAGTTTTATGCAGTGTTAACATACTGAAAGTTGAGGATTTGGTTGAACAACTTGGGCTACCTTAATGGATACATTCTCTTTCTCTACCTCATGTGCTAATCAACAGCTTGCCCCATCACTGCCTCATCCACATAGATCATGTCCTTTCCATCATGCAATATAGCCTTACAGATTATGTGCAGCTGCCTTGGTTCTCCTGCTTGATCTAGAAAATAGAGCAAAGGTTTTGTTGTTGTTGCTGTTTTGTTTTGTTTTATTTTGGTTTGGGTTTTGGATTATTGTTTTGTTTTGTTTTTTGTAAAAGATCTATTATAAAACTGTAATAAGTGAACATCTCTACCCAGCTCCCCAGAGTTGTGGACACAAGAAGAACCATCTAGTGGTGTTTCAATCTGACTCAACTCGAGTCAATTCAGTTGGCTTATTTAAGTACTCACTATGTTTTTTCATCACACTGCAAATGTGGTGCAACCATCCATCACAGATACCCACTGTGCACAATGCAATGCCTTGTGTTCATTTTCGCATTGATTTTTCCAAGACTCCACTATTTCTTACTTCCTTTTATCAACGAAAAAATGGTGTTTTGCTTCAGATGGTTGTTATGAATGCTAGATAATAAATAAAATAGCTTAACAAATTGTCATCTTTGAGTCCAGTAAATATTTTCTACTGTATTTAAAAATTATTCAACTAAATGACCACACAATGAATTCAGAGAGCTAGCATTCATAGTTTTAGTGAATATTGGCATTTATACAATTACCTAAAGAGCACTCAAAAAAGGGGATGCGAGGAGCAGGAGAGAGACAGAGACAGAGAGACAGACACGGACACAGAGAGACAGAGACAGACAGACAGAGAGAGAGAGAGAGAGGGAGAGAGACTTCTCTTGCCCATAGACCATAGAGCTGGTTACATTGTTCATCTTGACCCAATGAACAGCCTGAGGCTGTGACTTTCTTTTTTTTTTAATTAATTAATTTATTTTTGTATCAATCACAGGTTAGGAACATTGCATCCCAAGTGTAGCCCCCTCCCTCATTCCTTCCCACCCTCCCCCTCCCTCTCTCATCTCCTCCCCGCCTGCTCCAAGTCCACCAACAGGGGAGAACCTCCTCCCCTTCCATCCAACCCAGCTCATCCTGTCTCCTCAGGGCTGGCTGTAATGTCCTCCCCTGGGATCTAGCCAGTCTGTCATTCCCCGGCTTGTATGGGGGAGGGTCAAAGAGTCAGCCATCAAGTTCATGACTGAAACAGTCCCTGTTTCCCTCACTAGGGCCTTCAGTCTGACAACGAGCTATCATGGGCGCCATCTGAGCAGGGGTTCCAGGCCACATCCACACGTGGTCCTTGGTTGTAGAAACCGTCTCATACAAGACCCCTAGAGGCTGTGACTTTCAATTGTTACTATGGACAGACAGTTCCAAGTGGAACTGAATTCTTTGTTTGGGGACCTTGAAAGTTTCCCTAGTGTTGCTATTCCCATGCTCATTCAGAAAACTAAACATACTGTGATCTAGAGAGCCCATTCCCCATTTTTAAATTCTTGTGCAGTATTTTCTCAACTTTCTTTGGAAAAATATTACATAGATCAGGAAATACAACCGTGAGACACCAATGCATTTTCTCTATATTATGTGGTGAGAGTAGAAAGCTGCAGAGTAGTAGCTGCAGCTCATGACAGTCTGACTCTGAGGCTGTTCTTTAACATCTGGGCAGATCATAGTGCAAACATTGTCAATTTTTGGTGGTGTTCAGGCATAGATGACCCACAGAAATGTGAGGCCGATGCCACGGCTGCAAGCCACTCCCATTGCCACACCTTCCTCATCACGATGGGCTAGCCTCAAACCGTGGGTATTTGGCTGTTTCTCCCTCTCTTCTTTGTGGTGGTTCGTATGAGAGTAGCCCCATAGGCTCCTGCTGAGTCATCAGGAGGGCAACCATTTGAAAAGGATTAGGAGTTATGACCTTGTTGGAATAGGTGTGGAACAGGAAGAAGTGCCATTGGGGATTGGCTTTGCTTTGGGGTTTCAAAAGCTGAAGCCAGGCCAGGTGACAGAAGCTCTCTTCCTGCTGCCTACCTACTCAATGTAGAACTCTCAGCTCCATGTCTGCCTGCATGCCACCACACTGAAAATGAACTGAACATCTAAAACTGTAAACAAACCCCAATTAAATGTTTTCCTTTTTAAGAGTTGCCATGGTTGCGGTGTCTTTACATAGCAATAGAACAATGTCTAAGACACTTTTTAATGCAGTCTGGGCCCTTAGTCCATGCATGATACAACCTTCAATGTCTACATTTTCATTGGCATTCTGGTCTTCAAAACTCCCATCAGCATGATACATTAAGCTCTGCCTATATCATTCTAGGGATTCTCTCAACCCTTGGTTTCAAACTTCACCATTTCACCCACAAACCAGTTCTGAAGGTCTATAAAACACATGGTCAACTTTATCTGCGCAAACAATGACTCGCTCCTGGTACTGACTTTTTGTTTTCTTATTGTTATGTGCAACAGGAATATAATATTTCTTTCTCACATCTAGGTGGGTCAGAAAACAGAAGAGCAACAAATGTAGGCATTTAGACTTTTCCCTTTTCCTCCATTCAGTCAGTCTTGGCCCTAAAACCATGGGATGGTGTTGCCTATGTTCAGGGTAAGTCTTGCCTTCTCAGTTAAACATCTCAGAAAAAATCATCATAGATCCTGTCAGAGCCGTGTTTCCTAGGTGAATATGAATCCAGTCAAGTTGGAAATATAAATTAACCATCACATTATTATATGATGTTACTATAATGAAAACAAATCCCAGAAAATGAAAATAAAATACATCCCACCCACCATCCTTATTCTTTTTAAAGTACTAAATAAAATGCAGTCAGAGTTGGTCTAGAATTTGTTGTTTAGCTATGGTTGGCCCTTGAACTCACAATTCTCTTGCTTTGGTCTCTTAAGGGCTTAAATACCACTATACCCCACTTACAATTTTTCTTGAAAAAAAAACCCAGCTATTTGTGGTGTCAACTAAGTTAGACTGTTAGTCTCATGTCAAGTTTTCAATGTCTCAAAAGAGGACATGTAAAGGTTTGAGAATTATCATAGGAATCTGGAGGTTCTGGGAAAATTCATGCTGTTAGCAATATTTCTTATTTAAATAGCAATAATTTATCTAATGAAGACATGTTGATGCAGGAAGAGATTGCTTATACTAGCCTCACCCTGTGTTTTGCTAAGGCATGGAAACCTTCACCTGGAATGAAAGACAAGATATGAAATCAGTCAACAGTTGTCCCCTACACACATACACATAATAAGAAATATTCCAAGACAGAAGTTGCATTTGAGTGAAAAGAAACTAGAACAAATGAAACATACACACACACAAACACACACACATACACACACATACACACACACACACACACACCAAACAAACCAAAAACCAAACAAAAATCAAAATTCATTGGGACAACCCAAAGCTAGCTATAGATCTGGATAAGGATTCGGTCATAGATCTTAGTGTCTTCTTTATACTTTTTACAAGTTTTCAGAGAGAAACTACACAATGTATACTTCTAAAATGTGTTTTTATACAATACTCAGTAGGCACTATACTTCATGAATGGTAGCTTGGAGGAAATGTCCTCAAAAAGACCCCTATCTCATAGATGCAGGACTCCCCCAGTGACTAGATTTGTCTCAAGGGCTTGATCTTGAGTAATTTTTCTGAGACTATGTGGCAGAAGGAAAGACTGTGACCTAATACGGGGTATTTCTATCCATTTTCATCTCTCAGTGTTCTTAACCAAATGAGACTTTCTCTGTCCAGTCTTTATTTTTTGGTTCCTCATGTAACATGAGTGTGTGTGTGCATGTGTGTGAATTACATATATACAATATATGTACATTGTCTATTCTGCTATTTAATAAAATATTGCACCCTTAACCCTCAAGAGAAACAATTTTAAGACTCCTTTCTAAGGGTGAAATAAAAGCTCCATTCCATTCCTTTGCTATTATCCAATGAACTATCTTTTCTGTTCTTCCTTTTCTGCTTCCCCTTGTCCTCTTGCTCATTTCCCTTCTTCCTCTTTTCCCCTTTCATTCTCTTCATTTTCTTCCTAATTTTTTAAAATTTTTAATATTTATGTATTTTTGGAGCATGAGTGATTTGTCTTCACACACATCAGAAGAGGGCATCAGATTTCATTACAGATGGGAACTGAACTCATGACCTCTGGAAAAGTAGCCAGTGCTCTTAACCACTGAGCTATGTCTCCCTAAACAGCAAATTCTACTCTCCTGAGATTCCCTGTGGCCTTTCTTCCTCCATCTAATACATATCTGAGGCACATGATTGGGTTTCAAGTTTTCGACCTATGAACTTTCCTAATGAGACACCTTTGTTCATCTTTAATCTGTATCTTTAGAGAAGCTGAAGGGAATATGTAGGGCTTGTTGCAAACTAGCAGCTATCTTTAGCCATCATTTAGAAATACTAACTACATTTGTTGAATATGTTAACAAAGAAACAAACAAACAGTCTGCATAGGCATTTTGGGTTTGAAATTACAATAAAAACGCACCCAGTGTAAAGTGCTAGAGAAAATTAAATACACGACTATAAAGCTCTGCTGTTTACTGTCATAGGAATAGGAACGAGTCTCTGAGAAGAGGGGGAAATGTATTACAATTATCGCTAGCTTGGGGACTACCTGGAGATGGCAACTGGAGTGGTCCTCAGAGAAATGAAACCACTGGTTCTCAAAAAGGAATAGAAGTAAGAGGTGATGAGTAGGCTGGACCACATTGGAACAGCCACAGTGGGAAACAATGGTATTCAAACTAATATTATTGCTTAGAAAGAGAGAAAATCAAAGTTTGCCTCTGAGACTGAGGGGACGCGTAATATTAATAGCTTGCATCAAAATAGGGGGAAGGTGAAATTCATGCCTCTTTCCCCAGCACACTCAAACATGGCATTTGTTTTGTGCTGGCCAACTACTCCTGGGCAGAAGACCTGCGCTGCAGTGTGCTTGGTATATTCAGCCCCTCTTTAATAGACAAAACTGATTTTCCTTGTGCTAGCAGCTATCAATTGCAAATAGCTCCTTGGCTAGTGGAAAGATCCTGTTTCCACTTCCCCATCTCAGCTCTTGGGTGCTACCTGGGTCTCTTTCCCCACCAAGAAACCCTGGCACATCAAGTCCCCTCAGGGGTAAGCACATCCTCTTCCACTGAGGCCAGACAAGGCAGCCCAGCTAGAGGAAAGTGATCCAAAACACGTAATAGAGTCCATGTCAGAGACAGCCCCCTCTCCACTTGCTAGTGGGCCCATTATTTAGCTTTGGGACTGTGGATTGTAGTAAGGTTATCCTGTACTATATGGCTCATATCCACTTATAAGTTAGTACATATCATATGTCTTACTAGGTCTGGGTTACCTTACCCAGGATGATATTTTCTAGTTCTATCCACTGCCCACAAATTGCATGATTCCTTTGTAATAGCTGAAGACTAGGAATAGTTCTACCTCAAGACCAGCTATACCACTCCTGGGCTGTACCTAAAAGATGTTCCACCATAGCACAAGCACACTTACTTAAATATGTTCATAGCAGCTTTATTTGTAATAACCAGAAGCTAGAAACAACTTAGATGTTCCTCAACTGAAGAATGGATACAGAAATTGTGGTGCATTTACACAATGG
>JAQQSO010007385.1:0-10658 GCA_028658305.1 Pachyuromys duprasi | reverse complement strand
TGTGGGAGGGAGTGGGAGGGTAGGAGGGAATGGGGGAGGGGGCTACGCCTGGGATTCAAAGTACCTAACCTGTGATTGAGATAAAAATAAATAAATTAAAAAATAAAAATAAAAAAAATGAGTCTCCCTGACAAAGACACCAGTTTTTGTTACAGCCTTCTCAGCAACAAATAGACTGTGTGAGCTAGAAGATGAGAAGTGGACAGTGGACATGCACACCAACAGGAAATGGAGAGACGCAGCACTCTGCTATGCCTCTGATGGCACATCCTGGCGGCAAAAGCTTTGGCAGTGCCAGGCCTGCAGCTTCACATCCTCCACTCTGGCAGGGCCATGCCTTGGCACACATTCAAACAGAATGAGAAGGTTTCTGTAATTATCGCCCCAGCCTTGGCATGTACTCACAGCTGCTTCATCACATTTAGATTTTCCTAGTCCTAAGGAATGAGTGCCCAGACAAAAAGGACACTGTGCTTGATGACATCTCTCTACCTTCAGATACTTGAGCCTCCACCATAAGCAAAATGTGGTACTGACCCAGGGCCTGTGACATTCCTTTTGTTCTTGTTTTGTTTTGTCTGGTTTTTTTTAATCACATATCTTTGTGGTTTAATTTAAAATAAAATAAGTAAGCGTTTACCTAATATGCTTGACTATAGACTACCAAGTGTTAGCAGGTCAAATGCTGTCTAAGACATTCCCTAGATCTTTTTGGGCCTTCCTATGTCAAGTTGGTGATACACTGTGAGAGGAACATAAATACTTAATTCCTGTGCCTTCCCAGAGGCACAGGACAAGCATATTGCCTGTAGGACCAAAGGGGAAGAGGGGAAAGGATAATTTACATTTCTCTAACAGTTTGAGTGTCAGTGAAAGAACTCTGAATTCTGTCTTTTATCTTTTAGCCCACCATGGAGGCACAGGTCAAGCCTAGACATCTGTTAAATTTTCCCAAATTGGAAAGGATTGTAGACGCCCCTAGTTCAGCCTCCCGTTCAATGAAGTTGCTGCCTAAAAATATCTTGGAACTGCCATGCACGTTTTTCTTGGATGCTTTTACCACTGACTGCTCATTGCTTGGCAAGCAGCTTGGTTGTATTTGATGATTCTTGGACTTTCTCCCTTCATTCTACAATGGAAAGAGTAAACCATATTGATGTTTCATTTACTTTAAACGTTCCAAAGGGACTTCCACGCACTTAAGATTGAGTCTGTGTTTAAATGAGGTCAGCCCTGCTCCTATCTCAGACTCTCATCCTAGAAGTCATAAACATTACAGCCTCTATGTCCTTTCATTTCCTATAACCCTTTTCCTATTTTAGAGTTCTTGCCTGTGTTTCTCTCCCAGGAATATTTCTGTACAGGTTACCAACTCTTTACTCTGTCAACTCCACTTACTGGAAAGAATGTCTTATTCTGGGAGGCTGCCCCAACTTCGAGCTGGTATTAATTCCTGTTACCATGTTTAGCACAAATCCTGGCATACAGTAGAGGTGCAATAAAATAAGTAAATTCACGAATGAGGACATGAACCCAATCTCTTCTTAACTTCTACACGTTTGTCTTAATTGGTCCTCCTGTCTTGTGAGGGCCCTTGTAATACTCACAGATAATCATACTAATAATAGTAGGAACAGTCTGGGACTGGTCTCAGCAGGCAACAAGTCACACATTCAGGAAAAAAATGAGGAGGAACATGGTAGAAGGGGTATTGACAAAGGTGTAAGTGATAATTGAATCTTCGGAGTACAGCAAAACAAGATGAGAGTCCTTAAGCTCCAGGGTAAAGATGAAGGAAAGATTATACTAGACCACAGAAGAATATTGAAGTTGAGGAGGGAGTCAGACAAAAAGTCAGCATGGGAGCAGTCAAGAGATTCTCTCTCCTGCCAGTGATCTCCTTCTGGTACCTCCTGCTGGCACGTAGAGGACATCTTAGGATACAAAGTGTAATGAAGAATGAATAAGGAGTGATAAATGAAAAATATCAGCACAAATACCCCTTCTAATACCACCCCGAGTTTACTCTTGCTGTCTTACATACAGGTAGGTGTTACTATTGCTCAAAAGGTCGTAGGCCCTGACATAATTATCTAAGTCTCTGCTACCTGGGAAGATTTTTGATTGCCATTAATTGTTTGTCCTAAAAATATTATCAGTAATTATAAGAATATCCCAGACACTGTGATTAGTACATCACCTAAGAGAATGGGTTCCAGTTTCTACCAGTGTGAACACTGAAGTATTCTAGTGCAGGTTTAAAATGATAATTTCCTTGATTGTTGAAGACATTTCAATTGTTTTATAATCAATTAAATCCCCCAGGCTTCTTCACATAAACTACTGCAAAAATGAAACTTCTTCCTAAATTGTGCTCACATCATTGATTTCTGTTTTAACCTCACTGAGGGGTTTTGCATTTACCCCTGTCATATTTTTAACTTGTTTACATCTGTCCAGTTTTCAGATTATTAAATGTTATTATCATTTTATCTGTTTTAACAACTTTTCTTTCACACTTTGAATTGCCTGCTAATTTGAAGCCCTAAACCATGTGTGTATGTTCATTTGTATCAATAATGAATCCAGAAGAGCTAGACGTAGATTACTCCTTCTTATTGAGAGCTTTAGAAGTATAACACAATGTTTTAGTTATGGTTTCTTCTGTTGTGATATACATTATAACCCAAATCAATTGAAATCCTACTTCTATTGACATACTTCTTCCAACAAAGCTATACTTTTCAGTCCTTCCCAAGCAGCAGCACCAGCTAGTGACCAAACATTCAAATGGCTTGGGATCATGGAGGGCATCTTATTCAAACAACCATAGAATGAGAGAGAGAGAGAGAGGGAGAGAGGGAGAGAGAGAGAGAGAGAGAGAGAGAGAGAGAGAGAGAGAGAGAGAGAGAGAGAGAGAGAGAGAGAGAGAGAGAGAGAAGCACGCACACTTCTATGCTTGTCATCATGGTACTTCAGGGAATACACCGTGAAAAATTCTGGCTTTGGCTACAATCAAACCTCAATTTTAAACTATGCTCAACCATTTAGCACTTAGAGTAAGTGCTTTAAGCTCTCTAACCTTCAGGTTTTTGTCTGTTGAGTAGGCACACTCAATCTTATCAGGAATATTTATGGTGAGAGTTAATACATACAAGTGCATTCCCTCAAACTATTTTACCATGCATATTTTATTTCACATTGAATACACCAAGTCTGTAGAAATACCACCACACTTCACACATATGGTAATATGCTACTATATCTCTCAATTAAGATTAAGGTGATGCATAAATGAAAGAGAGTTTTCTATCTAGCATGTTAAGATGCTAAATACTCAACAGGGGTTAGTTATTATTAAAAATAGTAGTATTCCTCATTAGTAAATTCTGATATTAGTCCAGTAATTAGGCTTACTATAGAAAATAGGGTATTTTAAAACATTAGGTAAGCTAAAAGACAAATATCAAACTGAAGATATATTTCTAACTTATATGATTCACATGCTGATAAATGGTGAATATCCTAAGTGTTGTTTTAAATTTCATAAATCCATAAGAAAAAACTTTATGTATTAATAGTTAGCAGTCAAAGAAAATAACTTAATAATCCACAGAATAAGAAATATTAGAGCGCAGTAACATCATGGCTTACATAAAATTAGAGATGTTTTTGTCTTTAATTTTTTTTCACAAGAATTTATTCAGTGTGTGTGCGTGTGTGTGTGTGTGTGTGCGCGCACGCGCGCAAATATATGTACCAGGGCATGCATAGGGAGATCAGAGGACAACTTTAAGGAGTCAATTCTCTCCATCTACACTGTAGGTTGTGGGGACTGAACTCTGCTTTCTAGGCTTGGTGGCAAGTGCCCTTGCTCTCTATCGTATATCACCAACTCCCACAAAATCTTTATTTTTAAGTGAAAAATAATCTCTACAGGTTGCTATACTGTTGAGAAATAGGCACTGCTGTTTTCAATAAAAAATAACAATACAAGTAAAAGCTAACAGGCATTTACCATTTTGCATATAATCAGGCACCCTTCTCAGAGCAAATATTTTACTCATTTATTTCTTATAATTACTTTGTTAGGTAGATATCTTAATTATTACCACTTTCATATGAAAAATGAGCTAAAGACCAACCTTTGACTCACACATGAGGCTCTTTCTGGAAAACAAGCAAAAGAATTTCTTGCATGCTAATTTCTATATAAAAGTCTGTTTCCTGGAGAGAACACATTGTGATAAACAATAAATTAATATCAAAAACATGTATCTCAGTTATTTTTCTAATGCTTTTAAGAGACATCATGGCTAAGACAAACTTATAAAAGAAAACATTTACCTGGGGACTTGCTTATAGTTTCATGGGGCTAGTCCATGACCATCACGTCAGGAAACATGGTAGCAGGCAGGCAGCACGGTGTTGAAGAATTGGCTGAGAGTTCTACATCTGATTTGAAAGTTGGATTCAGAGAGCTTTGGATGCCTCAAAGCCCACGTCCAATAACACACCTCCTCAAAAACCTTCCCAAAACAGTTTCACCAGGAAGAACCAAGTATTCAAATATGTGAACCAATGGGTGTCATTCTTATTCAAAGCCTTGCAACTTTTCTTAAATGAAAGACAGATATGATCATCAAGAATTATATAGGAGCCCTGGTAGACATGAGATGAAGGAACCTAGGTGTCAGAATCAAAGCATTAAAAATTTCATCTATTAAATTGAACTTGGAGATGGAGAGAGTTCTAAAAATGTTGTTTCCATTCTGTCAACAATATGAAAAAGGGGAACAAACTTGAAGTTACTGACTTCTTTTGAATGTACAAGAAGACTAACCTGAAACCTGGAGAGAGAGAGAGAGAGAGAGAGAGAGAGAGAGAGAGAGAGAGAGAGAGAGAGAGAGAGAGAGAGAGAGAGAGAGAGAGAGAGATTCACTGGAAGAAATAGCATTTCCTTACCTGGCACAGAAGCTGCCAAAAGCCTTATAAAGCAGAGAGGGATTTATCCAGAAGACTAAAGAGTCAAACAGTGAAAGGCTGAATGTGGGCAAATATAGGACTAAAGTTCTGGGACAAGGGAACATCAAAGAACTCATACCTTGTTGCATTTTTCCTTCAGGATGCTAATGTATGCTCATAGGAAAGTGTCCCCATGTAGGACTGATTGTCAGGCTGGAAACAACTCTTTTTATGTGTTGTGTTGTTGTTATTTCATTTTGTTTTGGTCAGCTAAGTGCAAGCTAGCAAACTAGAGGAAACCTCAATTAAATTGAAAACAGTGCCTCTATCAGATTGGTCTGTAGGTAAGTCCATGGGGGTATTTTCCTTAAGAATGATTGATGTTAGAGGGCCAAGGCCATTATGAGAGGTGCTGTCCCTGGGCAGATGGTCCTGCGAAGTATAATAAAATATTTAAATGTGAGTCTGGAAGCAAGCATGTAAGCAGCATTCCTCTATGGTCTCTGCTTCAGTCTCTCCCCCCAGGTTCTTGTTGTGACTTTTCTCAGTGATAGAGTGATGGACTATGATGTGGAAATGTAAAACAAAATAAACCCTTTCTTCCCCAAGTTGTTTTTGCTCATGGTGCTTATCACTGCAATAGACATCAAACTAGGACATGCCCTTCCATAGCAAATAGAAGCCTTCCTCTCTTTGATATATAACACTGTACGTTGATGGTAGAAAGCAGAATTCAGCAGGGAGAAAGGAACAGGACCAATCTGCTCCTAGGACTGTATGAGAATAATCTGAATTACTTCTAAAAGCCAAGGCCTACAGCCTATTCTCATAATGCCTGCCTAAGACTGGGGTCAGTCAGAATGCTAAAACACTTTCATTCTCATCATCTACCATTCCCACAACACCAACAGCTGCCATATACAAATAAAAATAAGATAGAGCTGGGGGAGATCCCAGGGGAGGACATTGCAGCCAGCACTGAGGAGACAGGATAAGCTGGGGTTGGATGGAAGGGGAGGACGTCCTCCCCTGTTGGTGGACTTGGAGGGGGCGGGGAGGAGGAAGATGAGGGAGGGAGTGGGAGGGTAGGAGGGAATGAGGGAGGGGGCTACGCCTGGGATTCAAAGTACCTAACCTGTGATTGATATAAAAATAAATAAATTTAAACAAAAGATAGAGCTGGGGGAATCAAGATAGTGTGGCAAAGAGAAAACCCAAACACAATGGAAAGTAAACTTCAATCTGAAAAGTCCATCTTTCTTATTATGTTATGGTGATCTCTCATGCTATAAACAAGAGAAGAAAAAGCATGCTCACCTTCAAACAGAAGATAATTGTGTCTTTGAATCTACTATTAGATTGCATAACTTATCTCATTTTCAACTAATTCAGAGACATTTCAAAAGACATGACAGAAATAACAGCAATAAAATTAGAGGCAGTCTCAATTATGAAGCAAATTTGGAAGTAACAGGGAAAGTATTATGATCAACATACCAAAGTCTCTAATAGAAAAAAAGGCCCGAGATGTAGCTCAGTGGCAGTGTTTGCCCAACATATGTTGAGACACTAGATTCTGTTGCCAGCACTCCCCAAAACAAAAGCAAATGACAGACACGTTGCCAAAAATAGACAGTTAATTTTGTGTATATATGTATGGATAGACAGATAGATAGATAACAGTATAATATATATTTATGTGTGTATGTTATATATCTCTATTATATAATCACAGTGTATGTATAATGTATGTATGTATATGTCTGTATTGTGAAGCTTTGGCTGACCTTGAACTCATGAATCTCCTGCCTCATTTTCCCAAGTTCCTGGCTTACAGGATTAAGCCATAATGGCTTGATAGTTGACTTTAGTAAAAAAGAAAGAATGAAAGAAAGAAAGAAAGAAAGAAAGAAAGAAAGAAAGAAAGAAAGAGTAGGTGAAAATATGAAAACCACAGTAACACAGATACAGATTCGCCCCAGCATTTTCCCTGTCCTAATGAACTGTAAGGCTTTGCATGTGAGTGAGAATAAATCCTTCATAATTTAAATAGATTTGATTACATACCATGCCACAGCAAAGAGAACAGTGATGCAGAAAATGAAAGTTGGGTCAACATTACAGAATGATAGATGAGAAGAAGCTCATAAGGTTCCACCTCTGGAGAACTATTGACAGTTGAGGTGTTGAGTGAGGCAGAGTAAATTTTCTTTGGGATTTGGCAGCTGGTAGGTTGACCACGTTGCAGTGGCTGTTCCCCTACCCATGGGAATATGGGTAACACAAACTGAAGTCCATGGGTTATAAAAAAAATCAGAAGAGGAGGACATGATTTGGGAGAGTGATATAGTGGGGTGGTCTGGGAGGAGATGAACGGAAGAATGTATGAAAAATAAGAAGGGAAAGACCTGCAGCTGAACTGTGAGTTCACAGTTGTGATAAGCCTGATCAGATAATGTATAGGTCTTCAAGCATTTGTTTGTGAGAGGAGGTGGATTCAGTTGTGTAGCTGCAGGGCAGAAAAACCTTGGAATGTTGTGAGCAAAGCTTAATGGGCCATGCTGGTGGAAACGTGATAATAAAAACTACTCATGAGGCTGCCATTCCTAGTATTTTCTGAGAAGATAAGAATTCTGGTTATGTCCCTCTTTTGTCCTGAAGGTACAAGTGATGCTGAATTTAAAAGTGGTGGGCTAAGTTGGTTTGGTGGAGAACACTTCAAGATAGTAGAGCAATCAAGCTTGGTGCTCTTAATCAGATTTGCAGTAACAGAGATCAGAGGTTGGATCAAAAAGATTTTTTTTAATGTAAGGCTTGATTAAGAACAGAGCCATGAATGCTGCAAATGTTGAGGACAGAGTGGGTGCAGACATGAAGGCTGTAATTGTTTGATTGGTATCATTAAAGAGAAACTAGGCAATTTGCTCCAATTTTAAAACGTGCCTGGAGATAAGACTTCATTCACCCCGCCACCATAGATTCTAGGCTATGAAAATGTAAATGAATTTGAAAAGAGTTCATTTATAAAGAGGGAACCTATGTGTGCTAGAGTTGTCTTCTCAAACAGAATTGCCTAGGAAATTGTTTCTCTCCACTTCTAACAGACAAGTAGCACTCACAATCCACTGTAGCTTTGGTGGAAGAGGCCAGGGTATATTTCAAGCTGGCAGGAGAACTTCAGATACTCCTGTGGTACTGGCTTGGAAATCACGTAGAGCAGAAGGTCTATAGTCATAGAGGTATGTGCAAAGTTTTCTGGAGGTGTTCTAAGTCAGGCAATATGTAGGAGGGTCACAGAACTAGCCTTCAGGGAGGCCTTCTGATGTTGTTACATATTGTTGTGAAGGTGACACCTAAGTTGGAGTGAAGACCCCAAGATACTGGAGATGCCAGAATTATGGAGCCTCTGTCAGAGAAACCTGTAAGAACCAAGTGAAGTCAGCCTATTATAGGTTTCAAGGCAAAATGGATAGGGTTACACAAGCCCTATCCAAGGTCAGACATTTCCTTCACAAGCACCAGATTCCAAATGTAGTAGAGCTACAGTAGGTTTTGACATTTGCCTGCAGGGTTTTGGTCTTTCTCTGGTCAGATTTTTCTCTTGCTATGCCCCAATTCTTTCTTTATAGAATAGAATGTCCCATCCCTGTGGCATTGTATATTGGACATGTGAGATATGTTTTTTACTTACCCATGGGCTCATAGTTAAGAGGTTACCTTGAGTCCCCGAAAAGATTTGGACTTTTAAACAACATTGAAACTGTAAATACTAGTGACTTTTGAAGCACTGTTTGCATTATGAGATGGCTAGGAGGCTGTTGGGGACAGGGAGTAAATATTATGATTTGAATGTGAAGTATCTGCCACAAGCTTACATGTTGAGAACTTGGTCCAGAGGTGGATCTATTTGGGGGGATTGTGGAACCTTTTGAGCATAGTACCTGGCTAGCAATCACAGAGATTTAGGTACAGGCCCAAAAGTGTTATAAGCAAGTTCCACCTCTGCTCCAGCTTTCTTCTTCTTGCCTTCTGTCACAATGCAATCAGCTAAATACCACTTATGGCTGCCACAGCTGATAAGCTACTCCCACTTCCATGCCTTCCTTTCCATGATGAACTGTTCCCTCTCAAATAACGAGCCAAAATAAATTATTTCTCCTAAAAGTTTTTTTTTCTTTTATCAGGTATTCTGACGTATCAGAATTGTTGTCTTTACACTGATCATAAAAAAGCAATTGATTTTTGGAGATGGAAGGGAAAATAAAGGCCAAGGAGATGCCTCAGTGGACAAAGGGACTTGAAGTACAAGTAGACTGGCATTTGATCTCCAGAATCCTTGTAAAAGTACAAAAAGATAACTGTCTCCACAAAGTAATATTGTCATCTCTACACACATGCTGCGGTGTGTGCAGCCTTCCAACACTCATGTATCATACACACAACACTAATAATACAAGAATACTTCTAAATTTTTTTCTAAAAAGCAAATAAAGCATAGTAACAGGGATGGAGAAGTTCTTCCAAATGCTTACTAAGTAGACCAAAAAGAGGTAAAGAAAAACTATCTTGATGACAGGTTTAATTTTTTTAATTTGTGATCTTGATATTAGGTTTCAACTGAAATATAAAACAATATGAAAAATAGCAAGCAAGATGCAAGACTAAATGAGAGTAGCAAACGCTTTAACAAACCTATAATGAAATTCCATAAGGAAAAGAATGCAAAGAAATATTTGAAGAGAGTGAAAAACAAAAGCTGAGACCTCCTAAAATTAATCACATATGTTGAACAGCAAATTGGAGAGATGCAGGAAAAAAAAAGATGCTACTCTTACCCTCTGTAGGGATACATTTGTGCATAACACATCTATTGTAATAAATGATGGTAAACATGGTGGGTTAAGATAGAACATGTAGCCTTTCACCATTCAGCAAAGCAGCAATCTGAAATCAGTGTCAGGCCAAAATCAAAACAGGGCCATGCTCCCTCCCAAAGCTGTAGAAAACTATCTTGTCTTTGCCTATTTTACCTTCCAGTGGCTGTAAGCTATTCCTTGAACCAGAAAATATTCATCATTTAGCACCACCATCTTCAAATATCTCTCTCCTACCTTCACTTTGTCTTCTCCTCTGCAGGTGTGTCAAAACTACAAGAAACCGAATGACAGATTAGAATTATAGTATTATGTAGCATTGTAGTAGCCCACAATGGACTGCACAGTTTAATTGGCCTTTAAAGTTAAATCCAGATTCTCTTAGTTTCTTTTCTGTTGCTTTTATAAAAATTGTGGAGAAAAACTTTTAGGAGAAAAGTGTTTTATACCTCCCAAGATAGAGTTCATCATGGTGGAGAAGACAGGACAGCAGGCAGGAAAGGCATGGCAGCAGAAGCAGGAAGCAGCTGTGTCCACCACACTCAGGAGGCAGAGAGTGAAGTGGAGTGGGGTTGAGTATGGTCTCCAGTGAGGATCCATTTTCTTTTTTTTTTTTTTTTTACTGAAAATGCCTTTCAACTTTATTGGCATTTGTTGCTTTTACCAAATGATGTGTTTTAAAAGGACATTTCATGCACATATATGATATGCTTTGATCATCTTCAGTCCCGTATTGCCATATACTACTACCTTCTCCCACTATTGCCTTTCCCCTACTCCAAGCCCTCATCTTCTATGTATCTCTATTGGTTTCTTTTT
>JAQQSO010007384.1:0-10661 GCA_028658305.1 Pachyuromys duprasi | reverse complement strand
GGGGAGGAGGTCCTCCCCTGTTGGTGGACTTGGAGTGGGCGGGGAGGAGATGAGGGAGGCTTGGGGAGGGTGGGAGGGAGTGGGCGGGCTGCGCATGGGATGCAAAGTACCTAACCTGTGATTGATAACAAAAAAAAAAAAAAACCTCAAAAAAAAAACAATTATTAATGAAATAATTCACAAAAAAAAGAAGATAGGCTATACAGGCAAGCTTATAGGGCATTTTCTTAATTAGTGATTGATGGGGAAGGACTCAACCCATTGTGTATAGTGCCATACCTAGGCTCTATAAGAGTATTCTTGAGTTCTATAAGAGAGCAGGTTGTGCAAGCCATGAGGAGCAAGCCAGTAAGCAGCACTCCTCCATGGCCTCGCATCATCTCCTGCCTTCAGATTCCTGCCCTATTTGAGTTCTTGTAGACTTCCTTTGATGAACAGTGATATGGAAGTGTAAGCCAAATAAACCCTTTCCTCCCCAACTTGATTTTTGGACATAGTGCTTTGTTGCAGCAATAGAAACTCTAAGACAATGCTCATTAGGGAGATAGCAGAACAAAGGGACTCATAATCTTGCTTTGGTTTGGTTGGTCGGTTTGGGTTTCAAACTTCAGTTTGGTTTTTGAAGAAAGGAGCAGTGTTTTGGGGAGGTATATTTGATTTTTGTTCTTACTCTAATATTTTCATTTGGTGTGCATTTCTTTGTGTTGAAGAGTCACAACAGAGTGATCACAGAGTGATATTCACAGCCTGATCCCATGATCTGTTTCCTTCCAATGGATGTCTTTAATTCCTTCACTTTTGTCCCAATGATTTTTGACCCACAATAAATGTATAGTTATAGATATGGATAAAATCAAACAAAAGAGAAAGGAGGAATGCCTGGGGGTGACATTATGGTGTAGATATTGGTAACAGTCAATCCCACATGGCCAAGTCTCAGAGAGCTGGCTGTGTGGCCAAATTGTCTTGCCCTCCCTTAAAGTTGTTCTTAGATTCTTGTGCATCCAGTTTAAAGGCTGTCAAAGTCATGCCTGTCAGTAATGATGCTCAGTTTGCATCTTTCATCAAAAAACTGTAGCAGGGTCAATGGAATGATGGTATATTTGGAGGGACCTCAGGGGGCATTTGACTGCTCAGAGCTATGAACTGCTCTGGCTGGAACTGTATGGGACTGGGGAGAGTTGTGGAGAAAAAGTGAACCTTTGCAACTGCTGGCTACCTCTGGCCCAAATGGCAGTGGAAGTGTGTATGCCTCTCTCTTACTCCTTCAGTTTATCACTCCTTCTGGGAGATTTTAGTACTAGCCTACTTCACGCCCATCACTGATAATCCCACTGCCTTGCATTACTCTGATGAAAACAATCTGAAATTGAGTCAGTAAGATAGTTCAGCAGATAAAAAGCACTTGCCTCACAAGCTTGAAGTCAATCCCTAGAACCCATTTTTTAAGCAGATGTAGTAGAACACATCTGCAGTCCCAGCACCTCAGTGAGCATGAGATGTACCTTAGCGTTGTGTTGTCCAGTTTGGTGATGTGTACCCATATGGTTGTTATACACTTAAAATGTTTTAGTTCATCTATAATGTTAGATTTTACTCCAGTTTAATTAATTTGAATTTAAAGATAGAAGGCAAATGCTTGGTTCAGCTAAGTATATGTCAAAGGTCTTGAATATGTGAATATATTTTGTCAAACATCACTTTTATGAAATCTAATATTGTCTGTGTTTGAAATTTAAAAACTCATATCTAAATTGGGCTCTAATTCTAAAACACACACTAGGTTTGAGACTTAAGATAGAATGAGTGTAAGAGATCTCTTTGATATTTACTTAAAGATAGGGTTTCTTGATTAGCCTCAAACTTGTTTGGAACTACCCTGGTCTAAAACTCATAGGGATCTGCCTGCCTTTGCCTCTCAAGTGCTAAGATTAAAGGCATGCACCAGCATGCCTGCTCATCTCTCCTTGATCATTTTTATACTGACTGTAGTTTACA
This sequence comes from Pachyuromys duprasi, assembly GCA_028658305.1. Lineage (NCBI taxonomy): Eukaryota > Metazoa > Chordata > Mammalia > Rodentia > Muridae > Pachyuromys > Pachyuromys duprasi. The sequence goes on along the minus strand of JAQQSO010007384.1, from coordinate 8,663 downwards.
ATGTTCTGAAAGTTGGCTTCCTCTCCAAGAGGCCTAGCTCTCTCCTTGTAAGGCCTCTGGATCCTGAATTCATCTTCCAGAACTCCCCAGGGATCAAACTGAAGCTGAGACTTCCTTTCTCCCCACATCTCCTCCCATCTCTTCCTTCAGGAACCATTTGTTCTCCAATTCAACTATCAGGGCTATCTCTAGGGAACCTAAATTCAGACAGGCTTTCTTACCTATAATTTTGGTTCATCATTTCATTTACTAAGCACCAGCATGTCCCACATACAGCACTGGGCATTCCGTGTCATGTAGCAATTCCTATAGCTTCTTTGGTGTACAGCCAAAGAGCCAATTGTTGGCTTGGAATGAAAAACACAAATGTAAAAAAGTGATCATAATTTGCAGAGTCAGTTATTTGCATTAGGGAATGGTGTGACATATCTTTGATGAGCAAGGCTCCTGAGCTATGGAATTGCCCAGCCATCACCACACTGCTTTCAGCATCATCTCAGCTGTCAAAAGCTCCCAAGGACTTAAAGGAACTGAAGACTTCATCTGCTGCATTTAAGCCTAAGATCAACATAAGCCTAAGATGACATAAGTCAGCCCTCACACATGACCCTATGTAATACCAAGGAGTGTGCTCATGCATTTGAATCTAAAAGAGTAAACTAAAAGAATGTCCTGAGGTGCAAAAGCTTAGCACAACCCTTCAATCTCTTTAAAAGACACACTTTATTCACATTAATAATGCCAGCTTCCTAGAGAGAACAGAGGAGTGCAGAATTCCTGTCTTTTAGGTAGGCAATTGGATCATCAAAGAATTTCTTTGATTCAGACAAGTCTGCTTGAATTATTGAATTAGGTCTTAACACTCTTCCTGCCTGTCACCATGAAGAATGTCATTTTGCTAATTAAAGTGAAAGCCCAACTTTTCTCTTTTCAACACCAAAAGTTAGCAGCTATGCCAGGATGAAGGTAAAAATGCTGAACAAATGCTTTTTAAAAAATGAGTTCCAGGTACATTTAATCTAAATGATGATTATTAAAGCTGTAGTTGTGTTTATCTCATAAGCCGTATTTCAGGAAACTTGGAATGCGCCCCACAGACACAGCAGGCCAGGAGGACTAAGTTAATTCATCTAGAGGCCTAGTTAATTCATCAAGTAGAAAAATACAACTTCAACTAATTTACATGGATTTCCATAGCAAATTTGTCTAGTATGTTCACATGATAGGCTCCAAATCTGGGTGCTGGGCAGCTCAAAACCAAAGGGCTATTGGGCACAATGGGCAAAAAATTTTGTTAGTATTATGCATCTGTGTTATTAAGATATGTTTGGAATTTAATTCTTGAATGCAAATTCAGTTTTCAGTGTTCAAAATTCATAGTTATAGAAAAGCAACAGTAGTGTATATTTATGAGTTCAAGTGTGTACATGTCACTGCATGTGCACAAAAAGCCAAAGGGTGGACTCAGGTCTTATCCTGTTAGCACCCCAAGCAAAGCATTTTTAAAGCTCTCCTCTGTAGGAAGGAGAGATGGTTCAATGAAAAAGAATGCTTTCTCAGAGCTCTAGAACCCACATTAAAAAAAAAAAGTCAGAGGTAGGAGTCAGAAATGGGAGTATTCCACTGATCTCACTGGCCAGGCTGTCTACCCATAACAGTGAGCTCCAGGCTCAGTGAGAGACCCTATCTCAAAACAATTAGATGAAGAACAATTGAGGAAGATGTATGACATCAGCCTCTGGCCTCCGCATGCATGCATACACAGTTGTTTGCATCCAGCTCCTACATACAAACACACACACACACACACACACACACACACACACACACGCACACATCGACACCATAAATACAAGAACTGTTTTTTTTTTATTATTAAATCTCTTCTTTCACTGTTCCCATCTCTACTTCTCACTTTCCATGTTATTAGTTTCTTTTTTTTTTTTTATGGTTTATCCTGACATTTTCTCCGCATAGTCAAGCAAGCATGAATTCTCTTTGTCCTTTTTTTCGTATGCAGATTGTACACATTGTAATTTCTCTTACATTTTGCACAAAAAGTCAGTTTAAATAAGAGGTCAATAGTAATGTCTTTGAACTTCAAATTCAATGCATAACATCCAATAGATGAGAACAACCAAAAGCAGATGCTTGGACTAGGCTAGGCCTAAAGAACCAGAAAAGTATCCACATGAAAGTCATGAACTGAGGATGCCAGGACACTTTGGCATCAAATAGATCTGGATGGTATTCAAATCCTATCTGTATATGGATAGTCTATGTCAATCTCAGGTGGTCAGTGGTGACAATGGCATCTCCCCTCCTACATCTCTGGGTGGAATGGAGAGAAACTGAATGTACAGATTCAGCACCTTCTAAGAAACTGCTTTATTAGCTCTAGGCACCCAAATTAGTAGGTTGGCTGCGATTCAATTCTTGAGTCACTTATCTACTCTTTGACAACTTCCTTAACCTCCCAAGCAAATGACTTGCATTCAAATTCTTGACTCAAGCATCATATTCTGTGAGCGGTGCTGTAATTCAGTTGATAGAGTGCTTGCTCGCCTAGCATGCAGGAAGCCTTGTGTTCAGTCTCCAGCTCCCCATGAAATTGGCATTCTGATACACACATGTAATCTCAATTCTGGGGAGATAAACGCAGACAGGTATATTGAAAGTTCAAGGTCATTTCATATTACAGCACGTATGAGGTCAGCCTTGGCTACAGAAGGTCTTATCTCAAAAGCAAAATAAAATAAAGTCTTACTCAGAAGGAATCTAAGGTAAGAATGTACACTTCTTAAAACATAAAGAATGAAGGCCATGGATAAGTTTAGAGACTTTATTGTCTTTTGACAATTGCTAGGCATATGATAAGTACTGTATATGTTTGCTATCACTAGTGATACTATTATTACAGCTCATAGTATCACTACATGTAAATTTTAGGAGTGGCAAACTTACTGTCAATCACTGTCTCAAAATGAAACCTACTTTGTTTCACTGAGAAATAGCTTTATCACCATGCAATTGGACATGCACCATTATTTTCATTTCCTGTAGGCTACATCAGGAACTGACCCTTAGCAATGGTTCTTAGAATTTCCCTCACATGTATCTCAATTAGAATATTTTGTTGTAATCAGTCTCCAAAGCCTTCACACTCTTCTCTCTCACTCAGATATTGGAATGCATTATTAATTAAATGACATGATGTTATAGCCAGTAATTAAATTACTCCTTAGCTATTGCCTATAGTAATTAGTAGCTATCAAAATAAAAGAAAAGGAGCTGTGTTGTCCATATTACAAACAGTTTGGATTCGTGGATTTTTGTTCTGGTTAAATACAAGCTAAAAAGTAGTTGGATTGTGTTGAATTACACTGCCATGCCTATATTGCCTTATTTGTTCCCAGGCATGACAGAACACTGAGAGTCCACTTGAAAGTGTTCATGTTTATCCTTAACACATTTTCTTCCTTTCAGTGCAGGTTTGGGAATGTTGCTGCACTGATGAATACTGTTTTCACCAGACTATGTATAGTAGCTGTTTTGTACACAAGAAACTATTTAAAAGTAAGTCAAGAACAACCAATTAAATCTAAAAATTACTTTGCAGCCACTGTACCAATTATAGGCACAACCAAGCAGCAGTTTGTGTGTAAAATACTCATAAAATCAGAATCATGTCATACCCAGTCAATTGCTGTCGATAGTTATTAGTGTAAAGCAAAACAGGAATGCAGGGAAATGCTGAGAGGGCCAAGAAAATGAATCAGAAGGTAAGTTTCCTCATGAATAAGCAAACAGATTGCATCAGATAAACAGACACACCGCCATATTCAGTAAAAAGCAACCTCAAAATAAAAGAGCTATCCCGCAAAGTAATATCCCCACTAATATGCAGACCTCATGAACCACAAAAATACAATTAAGTGTGTATTTACAGCAATATTCATGACAGCTGTGAACCTCAACAGAAATATAGACTCAGTTTCCTCTTTACCTAAACCCACACACAGGCAAAGCCTGCCTTAGCAATCTACTTAGACACTTTCTTTCTCCCTGTACCTTTACACACAACCCTCCTACTGCACTTTGATGAACAAATATACTTGCATCTGTACTTGTCACTCCTGTTCAGCTAAATGCACATTAGAAGATCTTGCTCTATTTCAGATTGCCCATGACAGTATTACCTAAGTTTTTGTGTTGGCAATATTAGTAATAAAATTCATTTCATTATCAAAGCTATCCTTGTTTTAGAAACTAGTAGAGTCGGGGGAATGTTAGTCAAAGGATACAAAGTCTATGTCTGACATTAGGGATGAGTTATGGTAATCTATTGGACAGTATGGTGATTATAATTAGTAGTGTTCTGTGTTATTGAAAACTCCCCAGTGAATGTATTTTAAATGTTCTCACTGCAATAAAGGATACACTGTGTTGTGTCAGCTTGATTTGATAATTCCACAAAGTATCAAATCATTTATGTGGTACTTCTATATATCAGTATATATAGTTTTCAACAATCCAAACTTGGATACCTTTTTTTATTAGAACACTCAATTTTATGGAATTTTGTTTGTTTATTTATTCTCTGTATTTGGTACTGGGAATTAAACATAGTAATATTTACTGTATAAGCGCTTTCCCACTGAGCCATATCCCACCCCTACAATTTTTATACTCCTGAATTATAAGAAGGATTTCTTGGTCTTTTTTGCAATTTCCTCCAGATGTGGCATAATAAGGAGTAATGAATCCCAGTCATCATTCCTGAACATCTCCAAATATCCTTTACAAGTATCTCTCAAATAGGAGGGTATATAAAGGTTTGATTAACAGGTTAGGAGAGGAGAAGGAATGATTGGGAAATGAAGGTAAAGGAAGGAAGGTTGGAGAGATGGCTCAGTGGTTAAGAGCACTAACTATGCTGCCAAAGGACCCAGGTTCAAATCTCAGGATCCACATGGCAGTTCACAACTATCTGTATTTCCAGTTCCTAGGGATCTGACAGCCTCACACAGACATACGTGGACTTACATGGAGGCAGGACAGCAATGTAAATAAAATAATAATTTTATTTTTAAAAGAAAGAAAGTACAGGAAGGAGAAAAAGAGATGAAGTAAGGGGAGAGGAAGGACACTGACTCATTGATGCATATGATACTAAGCTTTTACCCCTCTATGTGCAAATACCTAGTCCCAATAAACATATGATACAGTTTACAGAAGTTCCTTGACATGAAATTTTCTCTCTTCATTTAAGCATAGGTGACAGTCAAGTAGCTCAGTGCCACATGTCTATTTCAACAAAGGATCGTGGTGAAGCTGTGCTTCTTTGTGCTTAGAGCTCCTTAGTAGTAGAAGCCACTTCTTCAGACAACAGTTTACACACAGGAAATCAATAATTCTAGACCAGCAAAGTCAAAAGAAGGGGAACATACATACACACACAACAACAACAACAACAACAAAATAACAGGAATTAACAATCATTGTTCATTGATATTTCCCAATATCAATGCTCTCAGTTTCCCAACAAAAAAGATGCAAACTAACAGAATGGATGCAAAAACATAATCCATCCTTCTGCTGCATCCAAGAAATACATCTTAACATCAAGGATTGACATCAACTCACGGTAAAGGGTTGGAAAAAACATATTCCAAGGAAATTGACTTAATATAGGGAAGGAAATTATACACTCACCAAAAGGAAAAATCCACCAAGATGACATTTCAATTCTTAGCATCTATGCCTCAAACACAAGAGCACCTAAGTTTGTAAAAGAAACACTCCAACAGCTTAAATCACGTATTGACATTCACACACTGATAGTGGGAGACTTCAATAAGAAGTCATCCAGACAAAACTAAATAGAAATGCTAGAGCTAACTGACATCATAAACCAAATGGACATAACAGAACATTTTATCCAAACACAAAAGAGAATATTTTATTCTCTGCACCTCATGGAATTTACTCCAAAATTGATGACATAATGGGACATAAGTAAAATGCAACAGATTCAAGGAAATTGAAATAACATCCTACATCTAATCTGACCATCACAGATTAAAACTGGATATCAACAACAGAAACTAAAGAAAGCTTACACGCTCATAGAAAATTAACAACTTCTCGAATATGATCAAGAAATAAATCAAAGACTTTCTAGAATCGAATAAAGTGAATATGAATACAGTATACCCAAAATTATTGGACAAAATGAAAACGGTGCTAAGGGGCAAGTTCATAGCACTAGTGCCTACCTAAAAAGAAAGTTGGAGAGATTTCATACAAGCAACTTAACAGCATGCATGAAAGCTCTAGAACAAAAAGAAGTAAGTACAACGAAGAAAAGTAGATGAGAAGAAATAATTAAACTGAGGGCTGGAATCAATAAAGTAGAAACAAAGAGAACTATACAAAGAATCACTGAAAGAAAGAGTTGGTTCTTCAAGAAAATAAATAAGGTTAACCAACCCTTAACCAAATTAGTGAAAAAGTGGAGAAAATCCAGATTAACAAAATTAAAAATGAAAAGGGGGACATAACAACAGACACCAAGGAAATCCATAGAATCATAAAGAAATACTAAAAAATCTATACTCCACCAAACTGAAAAATCTAAAAGAAATAGGTAATACTTTCAGTATATACCGCCTGCCAAAGTTAATATCATATAAGCAATTTAAACAGACTTTAAACCCTAGTGAAATAGAAGTAGTCATAAAAGTCTCCCAATAAAACACAAAAACAACAGCAGCAAAAATCCACCCAGGGCCAGATAGTTTTAGTACAGAATTCCACCAGACTTTTAAAGAATATTTAATGCCAATATTCTTCAAATTATTTCACAACATAGAAACAGACAGAACATTGTCTAATTTATTTCATGAGGCCACAGTGACCATTATATCCAAACCATATAAAGACCTATCAAAGTGCTGGGTGGTGGTAGCACATACCTTTAATCCCACCACTCCAGAGGCAGAGACATGTACATCTAAGTTCAAGGTCATCCACGTCTATGTAGGGAGTAAAAGGAGAGCCAGGACAACACATATGAACCCTGTTTCAAAACGCCAAAGGGAAAAAAAAGACCCATCTAAGAAAAAATATCCTTATGAACATAGATGCAAAAGAACACTCAATAAAATACTGAATCTAACATTGCAGCCAGTCCTGAAGATACCTAATAAGCTAGGGTCAGATGTAAGGGGAAGAGGACCTCCCCTAGCAGTGGAAAGGGACAGGGAGGAGATGAGGGAGGGAGGGTGAGATTGGGAGGGAATGAGGGAGGGGGCTATGGCTGGGATAAAAAGTAAATAACCTGTGATTAATATTAAAAAATAAAATTAATATAAAATACTAAATCTAAGAATACTTCAAAAAGATCATCCACTATGATCAAGTAGGCTTCATCCCGGAGATGCTGGGATAGTAGGACATATATAAGCCAATAGATGTAATGTACCATATAAACAAACTGAAAGACAAAAACCACATGATTGTCCCATTAGAAGCAGCAAAGGCTTTTGACAAAATCCAACACCCATTCATAATAAAAATGTCCTGGAGAGATTACGGATACAAAGGACATACTCAAACATAATAAGGGCAGTTTATACAGCAAACCCATAATCAACACAAACTTAAATGGAGAGAAACTTAAAGCAATTGCACTAAATCAAGAACAAGACAAGGTTGTCCACTCTTTCCGTACCTATTCAATATAGTACTCGACATCTTACCTATAGTAATAAAACAACTGAAAGAGACCAAGGGATACAACTTTGAAGGGAAGAACTCAAAGTATCTTTATTCACAGATGATTTGATAGTATGCACAAGTGACTTTAAAATTCCATCAGGGAACTCCTATAGTTGATAAACATTTTCAGCAAAGTAACTGGATACAAAATTAATTCACAAAAATCAGTATCCCTCCTATACAAATGACAAATGGTCTGAGAAAGAAATCAGGGAAACAACACCTTTCCCAAAAGCCTCAAATAATATAAAATATCTTGGGTTAACTCTAACCTAGCCAGGGAAAAACTTGTACAACAAAAACTTCAAATCATTGAAGAAAGAAATTGAAGAAGATACCAGAAAATGGAAAGCTTTTCCATATTCATGGATTGGTAAGATTAACAATAAAAAATGTCCATTGTAGCAAAAGCAATCTAAAGATTCAATGCAATCCTCATTATAATTCCAAGAAAATTCTTCACAGACTTTGAAAGGACAATTTTCAGCTTCATATGGTAACACCACACACATGCACACACACACACACAACTAGGATAGATTAAACAATTCAGAATTTAAAAAAAAAAGCTGCTGGGAGCATCACCATCAAATAGTACTCCAAAGCCATAGTAATAAAGACAGCATGGTATTGGCATATAAACAGACAAGTTGATCAATGAAATCTAAGATCCAGACACCTATGAACACCTGATTTTTTTCTCATTTATTTGTTTTACTCACTTTACATCCTTGTTGCCCCTTCCCTCCTCCCCTTCCAGCCCCATTCTCCTCCCCGCTTCCTCTCCTCTTTTCTCTCTCCCCTTCCATTCCTCTCTCCTTCCACCATTCCTCTCATATTTTTTATTCAGAAAAGGGAGCTCCCTTTCCCACCCAGCCCAG
>JAQQSO010007383.1:0-10662 GCA_028658305.1 Pachyuromys duprasi | reverse complement strand
GTTTCTGGGCATTTGTTTATATATAATCAGGGAGCTGTTTGTGCTTTAAGGCTGTACTTCAGTCTGAATCAGTCAATCTCTTGTGTCAGGAGTATTCTTCAAGAAGATCAGGGATTTTCATTGGTTTGCAGTGTGTGTTTTGTCTCAGTTGATCTCTGTTGTGGGCTCTGTGTGCCCAGCTTCGTGCTCTGTGCTAGAAGCTGTGAGCACTGCAGGCTGGTCACCCCTCTGGTCTGGAGCCTTTACTCCTCACTCTGTGCTAGAGTCTGAGTGTCCAGGTTTGAGATGTCAGCTGAGGGCTGTGCACTCTGCCCTGGGCTTGCTGCTAAGGGCTCTCCCCTGGAATGGAGATTTGGCGCCTCCTTCTGTGCCAGGGGCTGTGCACCACGGTCTCAGATGATATTTGGGGCACACACAGTGGGTTTGGGTTGGTGTACATCCGCTGTATGCAGGGCTGTCTGAAATGGCGCCCGAGGCCTTCTCTGTCTGGCCAGTGGACAAACACGGGAACTGGGGTTTTTGCTGGCGGATGAGTGCAGCTTTCGCCCTCAGTGTGAGGTCTGGTCAAGATGGTCCCAGGATCCTCTCAGCAGTGGGTTGAGACAGAACTCGGGTTCTTCCCAAAACCCCAGGCGGACTCACACACTGACTGAGTTTTTGCTGGTGGAAGTGTTCGTCCTGTGCCCCCACAGTTTGCGGACTGGTCAAAATGGTCCCCCAATCCACTCAGTCTGTGGTGTTTTGGATGATGGGTCCGAGCCAGCAGCACACCCGCGGGTCGAAGCAGAACCTGGGTGCAGTGCGAACTGGCAGGGTGCAGTTCAGTGAAAATGGCACAGGGTTCCTCCTGAGACTGCCAGCGAGACTGTGTGATCCAGTCTACACCCAGCGCGGCCTTTAGTCCAGATCAGAGCTGTTCCTTGCTGGTCACCAGGAAATTTCTCCAGGTAATAACTGGGTGTCCCTAGGGTTTTCCCACTTGATTTTCTCACTGTAGGAGTTCCGCTCACCTGGCACTCACAATGCTGGCGTTTTAGGTCCCAGAGTTCAGTCTCCTGGTTGCTGCATTGTTTCTGCTCTCCTACTCCTCAGACACAGTGTTCTCCTGTTGCAGCCATCTTGGATCTCCTCTTAGATTGTATTTTAAAATCCTATATGTCACAAGACTGGATAATCTAAATGAAATGGATTATTTTCTTGTAGATACCACTTACCAAAGTTAAATGAAGAGCAAGGTAAAAATTTAAATAGAGCTGTAACCAGTAATAAAATAGAAGCAGCCATCAAAAGTCTCTGAACCAAAAAGAGCCCTTAGCCAGATGGTTTTAGCACAGAATTCTACCAGACTTTGTTTTTTGCTTAAACTTTTTAAATGACTTTTTGGTTTTTTTTTTTTTTTTAATTTATTTAATTTTTTATTTTATGCGAATTTGGTGTGAAGGTGTCAGATCCCTTGAAATTAGCATTACAGACAGTTGTGAACTGCCATGTAGGTGCTAGAAATTGAACCTGGGTCCTTTGGAAGAGCAGACAGCACTCTTATCCACTGAGCCATCTCTCCAGCCCCTCTACTAGACTTTCAAAGAAAAAGTAATATCTATACTCCTCAAACTATTTCATAAAATAGAAACAGATGGAACATTGCCAAATTCATTCTATGAGGCCACTGTTACCCTAAAACCTAAAACAAACAAAGACCCAACAAAAGAGAATTTTAGACCAATCTCCCTTATGAACATCAATGCAAAGATATTCAATAGGATACATGCAAACTGAATCCAGTAACATATCAAAAATATCGTCCACCACGATCAAGTGTGCTTTATCCCAGGAATGCAAGATGGTTCAACATATTAAAATACATCAACTTAATCCACCAGGTAAATAAACCGAAAGAAAAAAAAAACATGATTATCTCATTAGATGCTGAAAAGGTTTTTGACAAAATCCAACACCCTTCATGTTTAAAGTCATGGAGAGGTTAGGGATACAAGGCACACATCTAAACATAATAAAGGCAATATACAGCAAGCCAATAGCCAACATCACGTTAAATGAAGAGAAACTTAATATGTTCCCTCTAAAAACACGATGTCTGCCCACTCTCACTATATCTCTTCAATATAGTACTTGAAGTTCTACTAGAGCAATAAGACTGGTAAAGTATATAATGGGGATACAAATTGAAAGAGAAGAAGTCAAAGTATAACTATTTGTAGATGATATCATAGCAGTGAATCCTAAGATTCTACCACAAAACTCCTACAGCTGATAAACACCTTCAGCACTGTGTCCGGGTACAAAATTAACTCAAAAAGTCAGTACCCCTCCTTTATGCAAGAGACAAAAAGCTGAGAAAGAAGTTGGAGAAACAACACTTTTGACAATAGCAACAATTAACATGAAATAGCTTCACGTAATACTAACCAAGTAAGTGAAAAAGACCTGTATGACAAGAACTCCAAGTCTTTGAAGAAACAAATTGAAGATTTTTGACGATGGAAAGCTCTGCCAATCTCGTGGGTCAGTGGGATTAGCATAGTGAAAATGGCCGTCCTATCAAAAGCCATTTACAGATTCAATGTGATGCCCATCAAAATTCCAACACAATTTTATTAGAGACCTAGAAAGAGTAACCATTAACTTCATATGGAAAAAATAAAAGACTCAAGATAGCCAAAACAATTCTGTATAATAAAAGAACTTGAGGTGGTATCAACATCCCTGACCTCAAGCTATACTACACAGCAATAGTAATAAAAATTGAATGGTATTGGCATAGAAACAGACAGACTGATCAATGGAAGACAACTGAAGACCGAGAAATAAACCCACACCACTAAAAGCAGTTGATTTTTGACAAAGAAGTCAAAACTAAACAATGGAAAAAAGAAAGCATCTTCAACAAATGGTGCTGGTCTAACTAGATGTCTACATGTAGAAAAATGCAAACAGACCTGTATTTGTCACCCTACACAAAACTCAAATCCAAATACTATAGGGACTTTTGAAGTTGGACTAAATACATTTTGCATAATAATATGTCAAGGAGCCCATGGGGGGCCAGGAATAGATGGTGATGGTTTGAATGAGAATAGCCCCCATAGGCTCATTTGAACACTTCATACACAGTAGAACTATTTGGAAAGGATTAGGAAGTGTGGCATTGATTGAAGATTGCTGTTAGTAGGAGTAGGCTTGGACGTTTTGAAAGTGATGTGAGCTCTTACCTGTTTCTGCTACCATGCTTTCACATCATCATCATGAAATCTAAACCTCTGGAATGTTAAGCCGAATAAACACTCATATAAGTTGAAAAAATAATTTGATAACTCTAGAATTGAAGTTATAATCTGCTAATTAAAATTATTTAGATGGAAGAGGAGGAGGGTCTCCCCTATCAGTGGACTGGGGAAGGGGCATGGGAGAAGAGTGAAGGAGGACAGGATTGGGAAGAGATGAGAGAGGGTGGCTACAGCTGGGATAGAAATTAAATAAATTGTAATAAATAATAAATAAATAATTTATGCTCAAAATGGTATTGGCTTATTTTACCAAATCTCACATTAAGAATTCTCTTTTATTTTCTCATTCATTAAAAATATCCTCAACTCATTTATTTTCCTCATTTATCACCACCCAATGTCTTTCTTCAATGAGCAGAAAAAGTAAACTATTCGCTAAAATTCATGCAAAATATCATTTTTTTCAAAATTTTTTCTAAGCGATATTCTATATCAAAAAGAGGATGCTGTTGATACAAAAAACCAAAATTAAGGCTCAAAACATCATTGAAAGTGCTTCCGCAGGAGATAAGTGAGTTGAAGTACAATGTCAGAAAACCTAGAGAATGGTCAAAGGGACATGTAGAGAAAGATTGAAGACAGAAAATATTCAGAAACCTTTCTAGCTCCTTGAGTAACAGTAGAGAGTTTTGGTACTCATTAAAATGGGTTTAAGAGAGTGTTCATTTTGGGTCTGGATGAGTTTTTGTTGTCCAAGGAAATATGTTAAAGCTTTAAAAGTTAATCTGGCAAATTGCTCTCTATCACAAGTTTGAGTTTTATGGTATAGATGTGATTTTCAGAAATATTGATTAGTGTTAATAGTTAAAATCACAGGGGAAAAGGGGAGTGTCCAACAATACATGTGAGTAAAGAGTTGTAAGGTCACAACTACTAAGACACAGAATCAAACCACACATCCAACAGTGAATCCATGAATCAAGAAAATTGTGGATATAAACACTATTCGACCAAAATGGAGGGGGAAATGTCATTGGCATCGTAAATAGATGAGCTTGATGAAAACTTAGGAAAAGGCCAAAGCCAGATTGCAACCCATATGCTCTCATCTTTTGCCATTAAAAGATAAGTCAATTTTCTTTCTAAGTGAAGATTGATCATCTTACCCTGGGTCCTCTTTTTTGTTTATCTTCTTTAGGTGTATAGATTTCAGTATGTTTATCATATCTTGTAGGTCTAAATAAGTAAGTATATACCATGTGTGTCTCTCTCCTTCTGGGATACCTCACTCAGAGTGATATTTTCTTGATCCCACCAGTTGCCTGCAAATTTCATGATTTTCTCATTTTTAATTGCTGAGTAGTATTTTATTGTGTAACTGTACCACAATTTCTGTGTCCATTCCTCAGCTAATGGACATCTAGGTTTTTTTCAGGTTCTGGCTATTACAAATGAAGCTTCTATGAACATGGCTGAGCAAATGTCCTTGTGTACTTGAGGAACTTTTGGATATATGCCTCAGTCTTCACTTAGACAAATGGAAAGTAGGAGAAAACAAGTAACAGGACAGAGTCCTACCACAGAAGGCCTCTGAAAGACTACCTAGCAGTGTATCAAAGAAGAAACTGAGACTCATAACCAAAACTTTTGGCAGAGGGCAGGGAATCATATGAAAGAAGGGGGAGTTAATATGATCTGGAGAGGATAGGAGCTCCACAAGGACCAAATATATCTGGGCACAAAGGTCTTATATGAGACTGTTTCTCCAAATATATATGGATATAACCTAGAACCTTTGTTTGGATGTAGCCCATGGTAGCTCAGTATCCAAGTGGGTACCCTAGTAATGCGAATGGAGACTTTTTCTGACATGAACTCAATGGTAGGCTCTTTGACCTCCCTGACCTGCAAGGGAGGAGCAGCCCTCCTAGGCCACAGAGGAGGACTTTACAACCAGTCCTGAAGAGACCTTATAAACCAGGGTCAATTGAAAGGGAGGTGGTCCTCCTCTATCAGTGGACTTGGAAAGGGGCAGGGAGTAGACCAGGGAGGGAGGGTGGGATTGGGAGGAAATGAGGGAGCGGGATTCACCTGGGATACAGTGTTAATAAAATGTAACTAATGATAAAAATAAAATTTAAAAAAAGATAAAAGAAGATAAGTCAACCCAGACACAGGATGATCGTTATCCAAGGATGATAGGCAGGCATGTGTCAAAATAGTAACATGAACCCCACTGATGTCTACAGAAAACACATGTGGATGCCTGTTGGCAGACTTTTGCCTTTGAGAGCCTAAATTTCATTTTCACTCCATACCATGCCTCAGATCCATTTTTTTAATGTTGTCAAATAAAGTAACTTTAAAAAAAAGTTCAGTTTACATCCTGTTTGTAGCTCCATCCCTTCTCCTATCCCAGTAACACCCTCCTTCCCTCCTCATTTCCCCATCCCCTTTCTTAAGAAAAGGGGAGCTCCCTTTCTCATCTACCTCAGCTCATCAAGTTGCATCAGGACTCAGCAGGTCCTCATCCCCTCTGGCCTGGCAAGGCACTCCAGCCATGAACAAGTGATCAAAAGCTAGCAAATGAGTCCATATCAGGTGCAGAACCTACTTCCCGCTAGCAAATGAGTCCATATCAGGTGCAGAACCTACTTCCCTTAGTAGAGGTCTCACATGAAGCCTAATCTACCCATCTGCTACATCTTTGTAAGGGGCCTAAGTCTATTTCCTCCATGGTCCTTGGTTGATGCTTCAATCTCAGCAAACCACTCTGGGCCCTGGTTGGTTGGCTCTGTTGGTGTTCTTGTGGAGCTCCTGTCCTCTCCAGGTCCTTTTCTTTTTCCTCCCACTTTTCTTCAAGACTACCTAAGCATTGCCCAATATTTGGCTGTGAATCTCAGCATTTGTTTTGAGGCACTGCTAGGTAGTCTTTCAGAGGACAACTCAGACAGGCTCCAGTCTGCAAGTTTAACAGAGTATGGTTCATAGTGTCAGGGGTTGGCATTCTCCCATAATGTGGGTCTTTAGTCTGGCCAGGCATTAGTTGGACATTTCCTCCATCTCTGCTCTATCTTCTCTATACATTTTGGGTCGAAGTTTTTTGTGGGTGGGTTGGTGTTCCCCTCCTTCTACTAGGAGACTAGCCCATTTAGAGGGTGTCCTCTTCAGTCTCTATGGCCTCTGTTACTAGAAGTCTCCACCTGAAACCCCATCTTATTCTCCCAGGAGTCTACTCTATCTTAGGTCTCCAGCTTGTCAGAGATATCCCCACCCTTTATTGCTTTTTGCTCTACAGGCCTTGTCATCTGCTCCCAGCTCTCTCCATGTCTGACCTCACCTTCATAACTCTCTACATCCCTTCTCCTACATTGTTACCTCTCTTCAACTACTACCTCTGTCTATTCTATTTCCCCTCTGAGGGAGATTTAAGCATCCTCCTTTAGATCCTCCTTGTTACTTATCTGATCTTCTCCCTCTAAGATATAGTATGCGTTGGCCACCGCCATCTTGAAACCCAGATCCATTTTTTTTTATTCCACCTCTTATCAAGAGGTATTCAGCAAATTTAAGACTATAATCCAATCACACTTATCACAGAGTATACAGTTTAGATAATCTTTTGCTTAGGATTAACAGACCACTGATGCAGTATGGATCATTTTACCATGTCTCTGTGAAGTATGGTTAGACCAAAAAGAAGACTTTCCTGGTATCTTTCATCTTATTGCATACGTACTTGAATTTCTCTTCCACCTTTCCCTCTCTCTTGTATAAAATATCTGTCATTGAACTCACAGTACAGATTTGAGTCTTGTTCTTTTCTTAAGTCATGACTCCAACCTCTGCAGCTAAACCCCCTCTTAAGAAGAGGGCAGAACTCCTGAACTGGGCCTAATCATTCCAGAATGAGCTCTGGATTTCTCTCCTTTTGTTCTGCTCTGCAAGTATCCCTGTTTTCTTTTATTATGTAGGGGGCCTAGGTCCATTTCTACCATTAGCCAACTCTTAGGACAGCTGCTTTATAACTATTTATTATCTCTACTTATTATCTTGAAAGTCCATGCTTGGGCATTATCAGCTGTCTTGTGGAATGGTATAATAATTGCTAAAATTTGAGCTTATGCTCAAAGGCACAAGTTAAGGAATTTATATGGGACATTTTTCAGTGATGTATGTGCTCAGGATAGAATGAATAGATATCTGAAGCAAAAGAAGAGAGTTGTGTGAAAATAGGCAATTATGCTGTCCTTAGTTGTCCAATAGGATACACATTGAACAGTTGGCACCTATGAACATAAGGGAAAAGTCAGCTGCTATTACATGAGAATTAAATTGGCAAGAAATGAACAACCACCAGATGCACAGGTGCAGATGGGGGCAATATCCTAGCCAGGGGAAGATGGGTCATAAAAAGTTTTGCCAGTGAGGATCATTTGTTTCAGAACTGCTAATTACATCTTTTGACATGAAATACACACTTTACTCTTTTCAGATCATCATATAAAAAGGGTAACCATTAATTAAACAACTGTGTTTAACTTTGGTAAATTAATTTGGTGATTTTTAAAATTTCAGTAGAAAAGTAAAACTTCATCCTTTGTAGAAAATTAATTTTGTATGAAATTTAAAAGATATTAAAACAATTATCAAAATAAGTTTCATGTAATGTTTGTCTGCTTTTGATCACAATTAATACTTGGACTACACAAATTACAAATATGCATACAGAAAGCAAAGAATAAGGAGCAATTTTCATTCTCCCATGCAAGGTTGCAAGTTTTGTTCTTATACAAGCTTTTGGAGCACACACCCAACTGTAAATACTTGGGATCTCTCCTCTTACCTTCAAGTAAAGCTTAAAGCCAGATCCAATACATAGTCGAAGCTTTTCAAGACTGAGCACAAGGATTCTTCTTGAAATGTATATGTGTCAGAACATTGTTTTTTTTCTAGAGTGTTTTCCAAAAGATTTTATTTAAAAATTAAAAGGTTTTATTTGATCCTGTTTGGCTATAGTCATTTGTTTGTTGTTGTTATTTTTGGTTTTTTTTTTTCACTTTATTCGTTTTATATCCGGATTGAGCTTCCTCCCTCAACTCCTCCTGGCCCCATCCTTCCTTTATCTTCCCTGGTATCCCCTTTCCTCCTCTGCCATCTGACCCTAGCTTATCAAGTCTCATCAGGATGGCCTGGATGCTCTTCCTCCATGTCTTGGCAAGGCCGGATCAACAGAGGGAAGTGATCAAAAAGCAGGCAATTGAGTTCATGACAGAGCTGCTGATGGGCTACATCTGAGCAGGGGATCTAGTCTTCTGCATGCATGGTCCTTGGTTAGTTCATCAGTCTCTACAGGGCCCACTGGGCTCAGATAATTTTAGATT
Source organism: Pachyuromys duprasi (assembly GCA_028658305.1). Taxonomy (NCBI): domain Eukaryota; kingdom Metazoa; phylum Chordata; class Mammalia; order Rodentia; family Muridae; genus Pachyuromys; species Pachyuromys duprasi. The sequence continues at coordinate 2,033 of JAQQSO010007383.1, read as the reverse complement.
TGTTGGTCTCCTTGTGAAGCTCCTGGTCCTTCTATTCCCCACCCCCTTCTTCCTTGAGACTACCTGTACTCTGCCTAAAGTTTGCCTGTGACTCTCAGTGTCTGCTTGGATCCCCTGTTGGGTGGAATGTTTCAGAGGTCTTTTATGGTAGGATCCAACCTGTTCCTTCTCTTCTCATGTCTATCCTGTTTGCCATTCTGATTTAGATTTAAGGATCCTCCCTATGGTTGCCCTTGTTGTTTAGCTTTTTTAGATTTTAGTGTGGCTATCCTATATTATATTGGTAATATACACTTATAACTATATACCATACATGTCTTTTTGCTTCTGGGTTACCTCACTCAGGATAATCTTTTCTAGTTCCATCCATTTGTCTACAAATTTCATAATTTCCTTGTTTTTAACAGCTAAGCAGTATTCCATGTATAAACATGCCATAAATTGTGTACCTATTATTCCATTGAAGGACATCTAAGTTGTTTGAAAAAAATCAGTACCCCTTCTATATATAAAAGACAAATCGGCTGAGAAAAAAATTATGAAAACAACACCTTTCATAATAGATACACACACAAAAAAACATAAAGTTTGGTGTAATTCTAACAAAGCAAGTGAAAAACGTGTATGAAAAACAACTTTCAGTCTCTGAAGAAAGAAATTAAAGAAGATAACAGAAGATGGAAAAATCTCCCATGCTAAAGGATTAGTAGGATTAACATAGTAAAAATGGCCATTCTACCAAAATCAATCAGCAGATTCAACGCAATTCCCAACAACACAATTCATTACAGACCTTGAAAGAAAAACGCTAAACTTGATATGGAAAAACAAAAAACCCAGAATAGCTTAAATAATCCTCTATGACATAGAAACAGACTGGTGAATAAATGGAATCGAATCTAAGATACAGAAATAAACCCACACAGCTTTGGACACCTGATTTTTGACAAAGATGCCAAATCCATACAACGGACAAAGATAGTATCTTTGATAAATGGTGCCGGTCTTGTATAAATGAAAGCCTGCTCTTTGTGAAGAAATAATGGAGGTGGGGGCTGTATCTGGAGGAAGGGGGAGGTGCAGGAGGAGTGGGAGCAGTAGTGGCAGGGGAAATGTCGTCAAGATGCATTGAATGAGAACAATCTATTTTCAGTATAAAAATAATAATGATAATAATAAGTCACCACTAAAGAATGTCTTTATTTTGTACCTTAAAAAATTTGTGGATCGAGGGATCCAAGATGGCTGCCACGAGAGAACACTGTGTCTGAGGAGTAGGAGAGCAGAAACAACACAGCGACCAGGAGACTGAACTCTGGGACCTAAAACGCCAGCATTGTGAGTGCCAGGTGAGCGGAACTCCTACGGTGAGAAAATCAAGTGGGAAAACCCTAGGGACACCCAGTTATAACCTGGAGAAATTTCCCAGTGACCAGCAGTGCACAGCTCTGATCTAGACAAGCAGCCACGCTGGGTGCCCACACCTGCCATTATAGACTGGATCACACAGTCTCGCAGGCAGTCTCAGGAGGAACCTGGTGCCATTTTCACTGAACTGAACCCTGCCAGCTCACACTGCACCCGGGTTCTGCTTCGACCCTCGGGCATGCTGCGGGCTCGGACCAATCATCTGAACCACCCAGACTGAGTGGATTGGGGGACCATTTTGACCAGTCCGCACACTGTGGGGGCGCAGCAGAACGCTTCCACCAGCAAAAACTCAGTCAGTGTGTGAGTCCGACTGTGGGTCTGTCTCAACCCACTGCTGAGAGGATCCTGGGACCATCTTGACCAGACCTCACACTGAGGGCTAAAGCTGCACGCATCCACCAGCAAAAACCCCAGTTCGCATGTCTGTCCACGGGCCAGAGAGAGAAGGCCTCGGGCGCCATTTCAGACAGCCCTGCATACAGCGGATGCACACCAACCCAAACCCACTGTGTGTGCCCCAAATATCATCTGAGACCGTGGTGCACAGCCCCTGGCACAGAAGGAGGCGCCAAATCTCCATTCCAGGGGAGAGCCCTTAGCAG
>JAQQSO010007382.1:0-10662 GCA_028658305.1 Pachyuromys duprasi | reverse complement strand
TTTTTTTATTGGATTATTTGGTTTCTTGCTTTTTAACTTCTTGAGTTCTTTATATATACTGGATATTAGCCCTCTGTCAGAAGTGGGATTGGTAATGATCCTTTCCCAATCTGTTGGCTGTCGTTTCGTTCGGATGACAGTGTTCTTTGCTTTACAAAAGCTTTTCAGCTTCGTGAGGTTTCACTTATTGATTGTTGATCTTAGAGCCTGTGCTCTTGGTGTTCTATTCAGGAAGAAGTCTCCTGTGCCAATGAGTTCTAGGGTCTTTCCCACTTTTTCTTCTAGACGGTTTAGTGTGTCTGGTTTTATGTTGAGGTCTTTGATCCACTTGGACTTTAGCTTTGTGCAAGGTGATAAATATGGATCTATTTTCATTTTTCTGCATACAGATATCCAGTTGCAAGTCTTAACAACCTCAGAAATTAGGTTTGCCAGTCATAAATGTCTCTGACCTACTATGCATCTGTCAGTTTTAGTCACACAAAATGAGAAGGAAGGATAACACACTTGGTGATAAGTTGATTACTAAGTACTTTACAAAAGGAGTACTTTATGGGTTGAAGAAATGACTTATGATACCGTTTGCAAAATAGCATAAGAATGATTGCAAATTAATGTGGTGCAACTAGAATAGGGAAAGGCTGAGGAAGCCCAGGAAGCAGTGTTCTGGTTGACATTTCACTCAAATGTTCCACTGGTTTCTCAAAATTTAAGAACTGATCACAGTGAAGCAGGATTAATAAGAAAGGGCTTTCCAAAGGATAAGAATTTTAAGCTAAGTTTTGAAAGATGAAGGTTCATAATACTGTTGACATTTCCTTATTCAGTTAAGTATTTAACTACTCTCTGCTGTAGTATAACAGTATGCAGAGTGCATTGGGGATTCAAGAAGTTACAAAGCTCTAGACTTGCTTCCTTTTCCCAGTAACTGCAGGTCTTCCAAGGAGGTTCACATATTCACCACTCTTGATTAGGTTCTAGGCAGGTATAATACAATATTGCTATACTCTCATGTACTCTGTACCTTTGCTGAAAATGGACTCTGGGGAGTTAAGGAAGCTTTCTTTTATCATCTCTAAAATTGCCTGCAGTAAGCTGGCTTCTTGGTTCAACAATGGGGAGAGAGTAAAAGAACAAACAAATAAGAGTATTAAAAATATTGAAAGGAGCTAAATAAAAATATATATATTCAATAGGAGCTACTGTTGTTTGTTCCATGGAATAAAAAGCCTACAGTAAGAACAGAAAGGAAGAGGCTTTCCATGAAGAAAGCCCAACTGAGAAATCCAGATGACTTTCTCAACTTCCCTGGTCAATTTCTGTTAGATGTTTGCATGCTCCCAATTTGATGATGTTTCCTTTGTTTTGTCTCTAACTCAGGCTACTCAATGGTCTTTTCTTAATGTTAGAAACTGTGGCTTTGATGATGTTTTTCATCTGCTACTTATGTCTGCCTGCCATTTGCTATTTGTTTTTACTTTTTTGCTATATACTTAATAAACTTGCTCATTTCAAAACACAAAGTATAGTTATAGCTATTGTAGACTTTTCAAGGCAGTAGGTGATATTCAGCTATGCCTTTTAGCTACCATCTGAATTCTAGTTGGCTCTTTAAAAGAACAACATACCTTCTGGACTGTTCCTCCGTGCATAAGTCTTTTTGGAAGGTGTAAATATCCACATTGGTGAGGTCTGTTAGTATCCAGTACCATTTGTGACTGACGATTCAGTCAATACCTGGGTTTAAGAATTAGGAAAGGATTACTTGATTTGTTGCTGTTTAACTTCTTGTGTTCTTTATACGCCCTGGATATTAGCCCTCTGTCAAATATAGGGTTGATGAAAATCCTTTCCCAGTCTCTAGGCTGTCATTTTGTTCTGATGACAGTGTCCATTGCTTAACAGAAGCTTTTCAGTTTCATGAGGTCCCATTTATTGATTGTTGATCTTAGAGCCTGTGATAAAAAGAATTCTCAATAGAGGAATATCAAATGGCCGAGAAACACTTAATGAAATGCTCAATGTCCTTAGTCATCAGGGAAATGCAAATCAAAACCCTAAAAACTCACCTTACATGCATCAGAATGTATAAGATCAAAAACTGAAGTGGCAATACATGGTGGAGAGGATGTGAAGAAAGGGGAACCCTCCTCCATTGCTAGTGGGAAGGTCAACTTGTAAAACCACTTTGGAAATCAATCTGGTGCTGTCTCAGAAAATTAGGAATCCTGCAACCTCAAGATCCAGCTATCCTACTAGGAATATATCCAAAATATGCTCAAGTATACAAAAAGGACATTTGCTCAACCATGTTCCTAGTAGCTTTATTCGTTTTATTTTAAAGAAATTTATTAATTACACTTTATTTACTTTGTACCCCCCATAAACCCTTCTCTCCTCCCCTCACAATCGACCTTCCCTCTAATAGCCAGAATCTAGAAACAGCCCAGATGTCCCTCAACTGAGGAAGGGATATAAAAATTGTGGTACATTTGCACAACCAAATATTATTCAGCAATTAAAAACAAGGAAATCATGAAATTTGCAGGCAAATGGTGGGAACTAGAAAAGATTACCCTGAAGGAGGTATCCCAGAAGCAGAAAGACACACATGGTATATACTCACTTATAAGTGGATATTAGACATATATGATAAACATACTAAAATCTGTTCACCCAAAGAAGCTAAGCAAGAAGGGCCCTGGGGAAAATGCTCAATCCTCGATCAAAAAGGCAAATGGGATGGACAACGGAAGAGGGAGAAAACAGGGAACAGGATAGGAGCCTACCACAGAGGGCCTCTGAAAGACTACCCAGCAGGGTATCAAAGCAGATGCTGAGACCCATAACCAAACTTTGAGCAAAATGCAAGGGATTCTTATGAAAGAAGGGGGAGATGAAAGACCTGGAGGGGACAGGAACTCCACAAGGCGAGGAACAGAGCCAAAAAATCTGGGGACTGGGTTTTTTTTTTCCCTGAGACTGATACTACAACCAAGGGCCATTCATGTATATAACCTCGATAACCTAGAACCCCTGCTCAGATGTAGCCCATTGCAGCTCATTATCCAAGTGAGTTCCTTAGTAAGGGGAACAGGGACTGTCTCTGACATGAACTCAGTGGCTGGCTGTTTGATCACCTCCCCATGAGAGGGGATCAGCCTTGCCAGGCCACAGAGGAGGACAATGCAGCCACTCCTGATGAGACCTGATAAGCTAGGGTGAGATGGAAGGGGAGGAGGACCTCTTCTATCAGTGGATGTGGAGAGGGGCATGGGAGGAGAAAAAGGAGGGAGGGCTGGATTGGGAGGAAATGGGGGGGCATATAGCAGGGATACGAAAATGAATAAACTAATTAATATAAAAATTTAAAATTTAATAACAAAGATAAAAATAAATTAAAAATAAAAAAAATTAGGAAAGGTACCTAAGCTATATATCTGGCCCAAGACTTTAGCATTAGTTAATTAAGATACACTGGTATGAGTGTTTATTAGGCAACTGACTCAGAATTCAGAGGAGACTCTCCTTACAATTACCAGTCTATAAGAATTATGGCACACACTTATATAAAATATTAAGGAAAGAAGAAAATGATAAGTTCCATAAGATGGCTTGGCCTTTTTAAGATTCACTTCTTTATTCTGCAAAGCCTGTTACCAGTACAGAAAGGAAGGACATTTTTTTATAAGAGTTTAAAAATTGAAGTTTATTGTTTTTTTTATTTTGAATGTATTTCAATTCAAATTTTTTCTTTATTTTATTTTGTATTTATTACATTTTTTCATTTTTGTATCTCAGCTGTACTACCTAATCTCCCAGTCCTACCTTCCCTCCCTCTTCTCCCCCTTTTCCCCTCCCCGAGTCCAGAAGTCTGATAGGGGAGGACCTCTTCTCCTTCTTTCTGACCCTGGCCTATCAGATCTCATCAGGACTGGCTGCATTGTCTTCCTCTATTGCCTGGTGAGGCTGACACCCCTAAGGGGAACTGATCAAAGAGCCAGTGACTAAGTTCTTGTCAGAGACATCCCCTGCAACCTTTACTAGGGAACTCCCTTGGAGCCTGAGATGCTATGGGCTACATCTGAGCAGGGGTTATAGCAATTAAAAACAAGGAAATTGTGAAATTTGCAGGCAAATGGATGGAACTAAAAAAGATCGTCTTGAATGAGGTAACCCAGAAGAAGAAAGACACAGATGGTATAATCACTTATAAGTAGATAGTAGGCATATAATATAGGATAAACACACTAAACTCTATACTCCTAAGGAAGTTAAGCAAGAAGGATGGCACTAAGGAAGATATTCAATCCTCATTCAAAAGGGAAACATGTTATTAATCAGAAGCAGGACAAATCAGGGAACAGGGCAGGAGCCTACCTTAGAGGGCCTCTGAAATAATCTACCAATCAGTTTCTTGAAGGAGATACTGAGACTCATAGCCAAACTTTGGGCAGAGTGCAGGGAATCTCATGAAAAAAAGGGTGGGGTAGAAAGATTTGGAGGGAACAAAAGCTCCACAAGGAGACCAACAGAACCAAAAAATCTGGGCTTAGGGGTTTTTGCAGAGACCTATACTCCCACCAAGGACCATGCAAAGAGGAACTTTTGAGATGCTCAACATTTATAGAAATGCTTTCAAGCTGGCTCTATTTCACTTGCTTTCAACTCTTTTCTGACTTCCTGGATGTTAACTTTTTACCCTTCCTCTCATCTTCTGCGTCTATGATTTGTATATGCAATTACCTGCTTCACATTTTCTCTGGAGGACTGCATAGCTTTTTCAAAAGTTAAGTGGCCAAAATTGAAATTTCAAATCCCTGTTGCTCTAGTCCAACTTGCACTTCTTCCAGTTCTCTCATCCAAAATATTACCACTACCTATTTACCTGCTCAAGCAAAAGGCCTTTTGTGATCTATATTTGAATTATTATTTGGTCATCATCTCTTTTTAGTTTTTTGGCACGTGTTACTTAGGATGATGTCTGCACATATTAAAACTTATTAGATATTTGTTGAATATTATGTTCTACTAATTAATCTCAATTCTAGCCTTTAAAATTTTTAATTGGCTTTGGACATTAAGGTATTTTACTCCTTGTTTCTACTATTTTCTTTCCCTCTTTTGTCAACACTTAAGTAGGCCTTGGTACTGGGCTAGAACTGATAGTTTTACATAAGGATTTAGAGGATATATATACACCAATCAGAGAAGGGGCAAAATTGAAGCTACAATTGGAAAAAAAAGGCTACTCATAGTTTGTGGAAGGAAAACATTCCTGAAATCCATCTGGGAAATATGAACCAGCTTGGTAAAAGTGTACTCTACACTAACACTGTTAAATGTAAACAAGAGCTTCATAGACAGAGTATGAAATTAAAGTCTGTTCCATTAGCTTATGACCAATTCCTCTGTGAGATGAGTGTAGCTTAATTTTAGAGAGTATCATAGAAATATGCTCCTTTTGACACTGTTATTACTTCTTGATAAAATTCTTCACATCCTCACCATCCAACTGAATTTGCTATGAAATTCTGTAAGTACACCTACTCTCCTTGTCATCTGATGAACACACATTGTGTGAGGCTCACCCACTGTGTGGACATTTACTTTGGCCCTGGATATGAAAGACAAATTTACTCCCAAGATAGAAATAAGGTGGCAAAGGGGAGAAACTCTGGTTTTCCCTGGTACTGTCCAGTTAAGGAGCCTTCTCTGGACTCAACATTAGGGAATAATTACTTGTGTGTTAAAATATTTTGAACTGTTGTTTCATTTCAGGAAACAGTGGATTCATGTTCCCCATTCCTTATATAAATGTATTTCTGCTCTCTTCTGTGAATAGGAGCCCACCCAGCAAGTTTTTGCTTTTAGTGGTGATTATTTCACCAGATCCATTTGTAGCTCTTTTGTTTTTTCAGACTTGCTTTCCCCTTTGGGTGGGCTATAATGTGATAGCAATGTTCCTGTAAGTACTGGGCCAACACATGTTTTCCATGAGTCCAACAGAGAAATATCTTTCTAACTACAGCTTGATTCAGGAAGACTAAAAATCTGTGTCCTAAAATGTGGAAGCTCATCATGTAGGGGAATGTAAGCAGGCATTGTCTAGACTTTTAGAGGGCAGATCTAGGGTAGCTATTATGAAGAAGCAGGCTTGGGTTTAGCATGAGAATTACATTATAGAACTACTGGGACAGCATGAACTTCCAAATTTGGCTGTGTCCTTTGTGATCTTGAAGGGTTTTTTTCATTTAATTTTTATTCATCTATATTTATTGTAGAACATAATGGATTTCAAAATGATATTTCCATTCAAATGTATCATGTGTTTTAGCTATATCTGTTCTCCATTAACCACCCTTATTTTTTAAATTAAATTTTTATTTTTTATGTTAGTTACATTTTATTCACTTTGCATCCCAGCTGTAGCTCCCAACCCCACCCTCTGTGCCTCATCTCCTCCCATGTCCCTATACAAGTCCACCGATATGGGGGGGTCCACCTCCCCTTCCATCTGACCTACCATATCAGCTCTCATCAGAACTGGTTGAGGTGTCCTCCTCTGTGTCCTGGCAAGGCTGCTCCTCCCTCAAGGGGGAGTGGTCAAAGAGCCAGCCACTGAGTTCACATGAGAGAGACAGTCCCTGTTTCACTTTCTAGGGAAACCCACTTGGTTGCTGAGCTGTCATGGGCTACGTTTGAGCAGGGGTTCTAGGTTATAGCCACGCATGGTCCTGCTAACTGCCCTTCTTAACTCTCACTCAGCTTTCTTTTTGTTCCCATAAAAGTGTTCTTTCTACTTTTGTGCCATATACATGATATAAAATCTAGGGTACAACATATGAAAGAAAACATGCAATACTGTCTTTTTCTGTATCTAGCTCATTTTTGATAAGAGATGCACAGGGTCTGGTTGGAAAAATATATAATATTCAGCATTCCTATTTAATTAGTACATTTAGTTTATTTTTGAAGAAGAATAAAAGAAATGAGTAGCCATGTGAGATTACGGGCATGTTAATTTGTTTCAGTGTAGTAAATTTTAAATTATATTTATATACCCCATAACATCATGATGTATACCTTAAATGCTCAATTTACCATAATCTAAATTACTGCTATTTATAAATTAGTTTTACTACCCATGGTTTTTATTTATGTGAAGATGAAAAAAATCTACTTGGGGTTTCTGCAGGATTGAGTGCAATTTCAAAGTGCACAACACACACTAAGTGTTCCACAATGTTGAATTTAAAATGTATTTTTATTGTTATTATTTTAATTATATGTGTGAATGCATGTTTGTGTTGTGCTTGTGTATGTGTGTGTGTGAGAGAGAGAGAGAGTATGTGCCTGCATGGAGCTCAGAGAACAATTCTACAGTCTGTTGTTATTCTCATGTGTGTGTGTGTGTGTATTCCAAGGATTAAATTCAGGTCATGAAATCTCTAAACTTGTGTTCTATGTGTCTTTACCTGATTGAGCAGAGTATATTTGAAAGATGACTGGGGAGACTGTAAGCCAAGATATATTGTGCTTTTTATGCAGGTGTACTTTATATATATGCAAGATTCAAAAGATAGAGAGTTTACTTTGCTCTATGATCCCTAGAATAAGAAGTCAAAAAACCAAGAAAAAAAATCAGTGTTTTGTATGGGTGAAGTTACACATTCTTTGACCTTTACTACATCGTGGATTCCCCAAAGGGTGGGGTGTAATTTAAGTTTTGGTTTCTTTAAACATTTAGTTATGTTATATAAATATATATTTTTTTATTTAATCCCAAGTGTGAGATTTTAGTTTGAGCATTAGTTTGTGCAGAGGTGAGAGTTGCCTCCTGTGGGGCATGATCTTTCCCCTGTGGTAAAGCCCTGACTCATGCAGCATGGATAGGGGCACAGTCAAAGACTCTGACTTATATAAATATCAGAGCCCAGAAATAGAAGTTGTGGCAGTTTGGGAAGACCGGAGATGGACAGTGTGGAGGCTTGAAGGGGAAAGATGGAGCAACATTTCAATGCAGAGGCTTGGAAGAGACTGCTTGTTGTGTTAGCTGTTGGCAGAGACTGGTATAGCACTAAAAGAACGCATCAACCCTAAACAGCTGGGAGAATTAAAGGAGTCTGTGCCTACTTTCTCCACTAACCTCTCCCTTTCCAAAGAAGAGAAGAAGAGGCTTAAAAATCCCATATAAAATAGTGTTTAAAAATGAACAATACAGTGGGGATTGTATTGGGCTTAAGACAAAAATTCAATAATGACATAAAGGTTAGGGAAGTTTTTTTATTCTTTTCTTCTGTAAGAAATGTGGTGTGTGTGTGTGTGTGTGTGTGTGTGTTGGAGAGAATGCACATGGACATGGATGTCCTCTATGTTTCTGGGCATAGCTGTATTGACACCTGGAACTAAAAAATGTAAAGCCATAGATAATTAGTTTCAACTGTTGAGAACAAACAAATTTTGTAATTTGGCAAGGGCTTGTGCAGAAAATAAGATTAGAGATAGCTTTTAAAACAGGGACAGAATCAGATAGTTAGGCTGTGTCATTTGAAGATTCACAGAGATTAGAAAGATCTTTGAAATTAAGTCATCCTCCTACTCACTGCATAAATTTTTTCTATCACATCCATGACAATTGGCCCCTCCATGACTGCAAATACTAGTGAAGCTATGGCAGTGAGGAGGAACTACTGTATGCTGCTGCTGCTGTAAATTAAACCAATCACTGTAAAATTATCATAGACTTTGGAAAGAACCAATCCCTGACACTGTTATTATTTCTCTCCTATGCTTATAGACAGGAGCTTAGCAGAACTTCTCTGAGAAGCTTCGCCCAGCAGTTGATGGAAACAAATGTAGACACCCACAACCACACATTAGACAGAGTCTAATGGAGTCACATGGAAGTCACATAGAAGAGTGCAGGAACAATTGGAGGAGCTGGAGGGGTTAAAGACTCCATAAGAAGACCTAAAGAGTGAACTAAACTGGTCCCATGGGGCCTCATAGAGACTGAACCACCAACCAAAGAGCATGCATGGACTGGTCCTAGGCCCCTGCACATATATAGCAGATGTGCAGTTTGGTCTTTATGTGGGTTCCCCAGTAACTGGAATGGCTACCCCCTCTCTCTGGCTCTGGTACTGGCCTTTGGATCCTGTTCTGCTAACTGAGCTGTCTTGACCGGCCTCAGTTGGAGAGAACGTGCCTAGTCTTGTGCCAGGGTAGGTTGGTATTTACGAGGGGGCTTCACCCTTCTCTAGAAAGGAGAGGGCAGAATAGAGGGAGGGGTATGTGTGGGAGACTAAGAGGAGAGGAGAAGGGTTGTGATCAGGATCTAAAGTGAATAAACAAATTAATGGAGAAAAAAATCTAAAAATAGGGATCAGTCTTGATATGAGGGTTTTTGCCTTGTCTTATTGTTTTTTTCTGTGTCTTGTATATCACTTAAATTAAAGTTCTTTAGGTTCAGTCATATAATAAATGGGACAGGATAAATGACAGGATCTCTCTACCTCCTTTTAAAGCCTAGATAATTTGTCTCTATATCTCTTCCATAATTGTTAGTATTCATCAGTTGGTGGACAGTTTGATTGTTTGCATTTCTTAGTCACTGTGAGTAATACAGTAAATATGAGGATACAGATGTTTTTTTGGCATAGATGTTTCATTTTGTTATTTATAATAGCTAAAGATACTTCTGAAATGGATGATCAGTCTGTGTAGCAATTATCAACTTCCTCTGCACTGTCACCTACAACAACAACAGATACAATTGTCTTCTACTTGTAAGCCGCTTGACTGATGAATTGTTTCTCTAGGGAACATCTGTGTAAGGACAGGCCTTCCCTCCTATGTAGGGACTGCCTGGCTATCTTCCTAGCCTGTACAAAATCAAGGAGTTTCAGTACTCACACCATAAAGTTCTGAAAATATAATTAGCATCTTGTTTTGAGAATATATGTTATTAAAATAATCAATGTTGTTTATTTGGGAGTGTAAAATATTACTGAAGACCTATTTTTCCCCTCTCTGTATTTACCTTTCTTTCCCTGATGATGATGTCATTGTTCATCACCTTTTAAAAATGTTCCCATATTGGATGGACTGTTGATAAGAAAAGCATTGTACCTTGGAGTTGAACTGCTATACCTTTTTCATTGCGATGGTGAAGCTTTATTAATACTTGCCAATGAACAATATAGGGTTTCAATAACTCCATTTTGAAGCTTGCATTTTCTTCTCTCAGCTGCATTATGATAAGTAACATGATCAGAACATAGTTGTAGGTCTTTGAAATTGAACTAATTATTCACATTATAGGTTATTTACCAAGTTCCAGATATTGGATTAAATATTTTGTTAATCATCTCGATTATTTTTTCCTAATAGCTTTTTTCATGGTTTTAGTTTTATACAGAAGGAAATGGAGGCTGTAACTCAGGGAAGTTAAGCAATATTGTCAAGTACACAGTGCCCCAAAGTCATAGTGCTAGGATTTGCATTTGCATAAAGACACAGCTTTCCTCTTTGTTCTCAACCTGGAAGCTTAATGAAACAAACAGGCACTGGATCATGGGTAACATCCCAGCATTTGGATGGAGATTAAGAATTTAACAGAACAGGAGCATGCCAAAGAGGACCTCGGGGGGGGGGGGG